>VWZG01006664.1:36761-60675 GCA_013396735.1 Grallaria varia | reverse complement strand
TCTTACAGAATTTCATTCCTGTAGCTGCTGTCATATTCTCCTAGTCTTGCTTGTCCTTCAGATAAATGTTATTGTTTGCTTTCATTGTTAATATTTTTTTGTTCCTTTCAGGTTTGACACTTTACAGAAAAAGCTTGTTTTGGAATTGTCTCTCTGTAGGCGTGTGTTTAAAAAATTGTTTTTTCATTTTGTTTCTGTAGTAACTTGATCCCTACTCAACTGTTCTGGAGTACTATTGCCTTCTCCCATTACTGCAGTACAGGACTGGGTTGATTTAGGGGAACTCAGTAAACCAGTTCTTAAAACAGATGACTGTTCACTTTCAAAATGTTTATTCCTCATTGTTACAAATGTGTGTTCTGAGAAATTAATGCATTGACCTCTGAACAGAATTTCACCCAAATTTCATTGTTTGCTATCTGTTTAATACAAGATTTCATTGATGCTGTAAGCATTCCCCTGTCTTCAGACTGCTGGCACTGGTTTTGAAATTAGGATAAATCCCTCTCTGAATAATGTACTTATATGTGCCAAACCCAGCTTCCCAATTATATGTCAATTAACATTAGTAGGTATTGCAGTTTTAAAATAAAATATTTTTTCTCCCTTCAAAATTTCACAAGAATTCAAAATTCTTCATTTTAATTGCTTGTTTCTGCATACTCTTTTGATCAGCATATCATTCATAAATCTGGCAGTATGTTCTTGAGCCAAGTCCTGGAGAAAGAGTTGATATTTCACGTAATGGAGAGTTACAACAGAGCGGTACATAATGTCTAAAAAGCTGTATTGTGTGGGGAAAAAACGAGCAAAGGGTTGTAGTAGGAAAAAAGGAAAGAGAGAGAAGAATTGTAAACACATGGGTTACTTTGTGTGCTTTTGAAAGGTAACAGTATGGAAGAAATAAGAGGAAAATAAAATTTTTTTACATGTTACAGATAAAATGAAAGGTGAGTGATTTGATATTGTTATGGACTTGGAAATGCAGTGGGTTCACTGGATCATACTTGAGCAGTGATCAGGTGGGAAGCTCCATCATTCCCTTTAATCCAACTCCTGTTATATCCACCCTAATGGCTAATGCAGGATCACAGAGGATATCCCTGTGCTTAGACATTGCAAATTGAATATATGGAAAGGAAATTGAATGTGTCTGTCTTCTTTTGCTGTAGGCACTGTTAAAGTGAGACCTCTGAAGACATCTTCTTTCAGGTTCAGGCTTCTGCAAATGCATTCTACAGAGGCTGTTACTTGATTTTGTCAGTTATAAAGCTTCCTAGTTAGGAATTAGTTTGTATACCAGCTTTACACTTGTATATGAGGTGTATTTTGAAATTATAGTATTTACAATCATTTTAAAGGATCATCTGTTTCTTTGATACTAACCCATTCTTTATCAAGGTCATCCTTTGGATGAAATTGACTTTGCATCTGAAGAACCATTCTTGTATCTCTGATTTTTGTGGCTAAAATGTGACAAATCAATAATTCTGTATTTGCCATATCTTAATTATTTTCAAAATCACAAATCCTTTTTTCTGTATTTGCTGTGTAATGCGTGTATGTAAGCATGTTAAATTCTTTTTCCTGTGTACTTTGACAGAGAAAGACTAGATAAAGTAATGAATAGTGTAGCTTGATTTTCTTCTCCTTTTTTTTTTTTTTTTTTTCCCTGTCTNTTTTTTTTTTTTTTTTTTTTTTTTTTTTTTTTTTTTTTTTTTTTTTTTTCCCTGTGGGGAACAGAATTTATACTTGTCTCTTTAGCAGGAAGCAGTATTGTGTTGTGATCACTGTGAGCTGATGTTCTCCGGTGAAGAGTACTAAGTTTGGATCAATTATGTACATTTTTTAGGCAAATGCATCATTTGCAGGGATATTCTGTGTTTTAACAGCATTTACTGAAATAGTAATTTTTTATTTAATACAAATATGTAATTGAAATGCTTGTTCCAATTGGTAATTTATTTAATTTATTTAATGTTAACATATATATAATATCATTTATGCCATCATTTTCTTGTGCCAACATTATCCTTTATCTTTCCTTAGCTTATGGCTTGTCTTTCTGCAACTGTTTGAACATACACATTAGGATCCCTTCTAGATTTTTTTTTCCTGTTAGTCAGAATAAGCTGAGTGCCTCTATAAAAATTACTTGTTATTATCCTAACAAGTTATCTGTGCACACATTCAAGTCTGAGTTTATATGTGGTGACCACAAAGACTTGGCTTTCTGTGCAGTGTGGCAGAGATGATGTGCTTATCTGGGGCTATCGCTGCTCCCTTATCTTGCACAGGAACATCTTTCCTAATGCCTCCTGAGTTGCATTTTTCTGTATAGTGACTGTCCTGCATACACAACTCCAAATCTTGTGATCTGCTGTTGCTGTCAAATCCTTCGCTGCCTTGTCATATCTAACTGTCCTTGTGTCCAAATATTCTACATTCTTTATTGTCCTCAAGTGCATGACTTGGTGCTTCAGGTTATATTTGAAGTGTAATATTTTTTTCCGTATGCATAGCAAAGTATAACTTTTTCTGAACCTGATTATTTTTTATAAATGTTAGACATCGTTTTAAGTAAATTATGTTTTCTAATGTGTTCCTGTATTTGAATGAAAGTATCTTTTCCTAGTAGAAAAATATATATAGTAATACAATGACAGGCCTGTAAATTTAATGGTGATAGAATTTCTGTAGTTTTGTGTTTTAATTGTTAAGTGCTGTCTGCTTACATTTATAAAGACAAAGTAATAAACTATAGGTGATAAGTGAGAATTGATTATGTTTTGATTTTGATGGATATGAAGAATTCAGTTACTACATAGAGAAAGAAAGTTGCATAAAGGTTAAGTAACTCTTTAAATGAAACAAATACTTTCAGTTTCCAGAGTCATAATTATTTTATATTAGAATTTTAATATTTGGGTCATACGGTTTTCTAGAGTATCAAGTGCAAATGATTGTTGGTATTATGAATAATTTTTTTAAATCTTTGTAACTTCTCTGTTTTCCTTTGTAGGTTAATTTCCTTTCAAGAATTTTTGGCATTTGAATCTGTTTTGTGTACTCCAGATGCAATATTCATTGTTGCTTTTCAGTTATTTGACAGGAATGGCAATGGAGAAGTAACATTTGGTAAGAATACCTAAAGAAAAACAGTTTAAGAAAGCGATTATCATAGTATCAGTCGTAATAATGGTTCCTGACCACAAGGGCATAGAAATGCAATTGTGCAGTACTGTTTTCCTAAGAGTTCGCATGAGTAGAACTTTTTTTGTCTTTCAAGTGATAGAAGTTTAAGAAATACACAGAGAAAAAAATGCGTTTGCTTTGTCTTCTTGCATCAAGCTTTTTCATTTTCCAGAAGTAGTTCATACAGTGATGTTTTGCTCAGTGTCATCCTAAGTAAAATTTTTATGTTGTGGACTTTAAACTGCTTCAGCAATGGGGGAGTTAAAATGTATTCTGGATCTCCACATGTCTTTGAAGAATTGTCATGAGATACAGTGAGAGCACAATATAGTAATTAAGGAGGTCTAATCTTTTGATTTCCTAGGTTAGTGTTCCTTTTCTTGAGCAAATCTTTTTTGAGTGTAACTTACAAATAGATCATATATTTGAAAAATTAGGAAGAAAATAATGGCCTTTAGTTCTGTTACCTTTTTTTTTTCCCTAATCACATAAATTAATAATCTGAAAAAATTCTTTAGGCTAACTATACTGCTTTATGATATTGCTAAATAACTGTTATTAACATTGCAGTTTAAGGAGGACTAGGTTTTATTTAAAAAACTTTGTCTTTATAAAAATGAGATAAATCAATGGTAAGAATTTTAATAAAATGGAATGAAAATTAAATGTTATTTCTATCCAAAAGAATAAAGCTCTTAATAAAGAAAATACAAACTATGCTTGGATTTGTAACCACTTGCTGTTTGTACTATGTCATTCTTAAGAAAACTGTTGCAACTTCTTGAAAAAAAACAACGCAAGGGTGCTTTTGTGGAAACAAACTGCTTGACTTACGATGTCTGTTAAACTACATCGTTAACTGAAGTGTCAAATACTAAGCAATTTGAATACACAACATCTTGAAAAGAAAATATTTCAGAATTTATGTAAAGGTGAAGTCAGTAAATGCAGTTATTAGGGATTGGACAAACTACTGCAATCAGTGTGACCATGTTAATGATGGTGTATTTAATAATCTCACAAAACGGGGATTTGAACTTTGTAGCTCTCGTGAACACTCTTGAAATAGCTGGTTCCATAAATGAACAAAATTGTATACGTTTCAGATTGTATACAGATTGCTCAGTCAGACTGAGGATTGTTACTTTTATGAGCATCTAATTCAATTAAAGTCTAAAAGAACACACGAGAAATTGTAAAACAGAAAATTGCATGTTTTTTCTAGATCTTTCTTGTTAAATTTTTTTTATAGGCCTAGTAAGTCTTGAGTAGGAAATTCTTTAGGGAATTTAAAATTTACTGTTGGTTTATTGTTGTTTGTTTTTTTTTTTCAAATTAATTATATTGTGGTTATTACTGTATGTTGTAACATAACATGGTACATATTTCTTGTGCTACAGTTCCCACATTTTCTGCTGCTCTTTTGCCTTTTTTTCAGTTGTTTGTAACATGGGCTGCTTATTTTTACTTCATACGCATATCATACAAATTAATACATGCGTGAAAAATATGAATGATGATGCGTGACATGTTGAGAACTTGGTAACCCTGCAGTCAATTTCCAAGTCAGTCTTGTGGCCTTTAGAGGCTGTTTTATAAATGAGTCTCACACTCTTTCATTTTCATACCACATAAACAGAAGGGGAGAGTTTAGTTTCGTGTAAAAACAGGACAATATAGAAAAATAGGTCTTAAAAGTTTTAGTAAATTATAAGAAATATACTGAGATAAAGTAAGTTTAGCCAGTTGGTGTGAGAACCACTATCAGAGAAGTCAGGTCTGTTACAGACTGTGTAATGTATCCCGTCTGCAGGTAAAACGTTGGTTATGGGAGCAAACACAAGTCAAGATTTTCTAGCTCAGGTGAAATGCTCTTTGGATGTGATTGCATTGATGCCAATGCTAACTCAAACCACTAAGTCTTGCCAGAAGCAACATGGATTTACTGAAATTTTTCTGCGCTGTGCATCTGGAGCTAAGAACAGAATCAACTTCAGTCTGCTAGACCAGTAACTTGAACCCAGTGCCAGCCTTGTGTGAGATAATGCTTTTTTAAAAATACTCTCATCTAATCACATTTTTGGTTACCTGGAGAAAGTTAAGTATGCTTTTTGAATTTTAGAAATGGCTCTGTATTTGAAAACAAGTTGCTCTAGTTGGGTTCACATGCTGACCATGCTTAAGCCCTTTAGCATTTTACAGTCCTCTTGAGCCTCAGTCTGCCACGTCTCTTAAAATGTTTGTCTTCCAACTCTCCAATGATGAAACTATTAATTATATTGTATTACAGAAGAACTGTCTTAGAAGAGGAGCAAGAGTTTATGCTTCTTCAGAAACTTTTTTAGAAATATTTGTTAGCTATGCTATGCTAATCAAAGTCTTTGTGCAATATCACATGTTAGTTGGAATTGTTGAAACGTGAAACCTTCTGTCACTTCAATGTCATTTGCTTTCTTAATGCTTTGGGACACTTTTCCAGGACTTTTGGACATCCAGAAACCCTGTATGGGTGACTGCCATAAATGTGCAGTTAGTATTCTGCAACATTTGTATAGTAGGTCCATTGCAAGAACATGAAATCGGACCTATTTTATATGAGTAAACTGCACAACATGCTCAGTACACTGGACTTGCTGTCAGTTTGGTGAATAAAAAGCAGTGAAATGACTATTTTAACAACCCAGTGATACAAGCGATAGTGTAGTTTGAATTACTTTTTAATCATGGAGAAATAGAGGAAAAGCATGTTTTTTTACTGATGAAGTGCATCTACATCTTCATAAATACTTCATAGATGAATATTTTATGCAAAATGCGTTGCTGATGAGCTCTTACAGGACTGCATTAACCATAAAATATTTAAAAGGTAACAGCTAAAGCTGATGAAGAAAAGTGATTTTTTTTCTCACGCACTGTTCTGCTTGCTCTGAGTTGCTGCTTGTAGCCAGAGAACACTGATAAGTGCTTTGCGCTTTTGCTCATGGAATGTACCTGACTAAGCTACTTAACATGAGTGAAATATTGGAAAACACTCCATAAAGTTAATACTATTGTGCTAAGGAATATTGTTTTTATTTGCATTCTGTGCAGGTCTTTTGACCTGAATTCAGGTTAAAGCACACCTGAATCTGCTCAAGCTATTTGTTTTTTTTTCCCAGTGTTGAAGCAAATAATCCTTACTATGGTTAAAAGGTGAAGTCTCTGACTGTCACTGAAACGTCTTTGAAAAACAGGTTGTCCAACTGGAAGTACAAGGATTCTTTGTAATTTATCTCTTTGGCACGTGGTACAATGATCTGGACTGCATCACTTTCAACTGGAATATCCAATTTCAAGGCTTTTCCCAGCTGTTCTGCCTCATAAACTCACCACAAAGAAAGCCATTCTCTGATAAACTGGAGAATTTCAGAGGTGCTTTTTTAGTTAAATACACATGCCGGTATGGATAGAAAGAGCTGAAATATGTTAGTGATTCTTCTGCATTCAGAATTATTTTGGAGATAATTGGAAAATATTTATGGAACTGAACATGTTGCTTTTAAAGACATCCTGCAACTCAAAATCTAATTACAAATACTTTGTAGAGTTTAAAGCATCTTTATAAAAGCCCTGGGGAAAAGGCAATCAGATGCCTAGTAATGCAACTATTGTGAAAATTATACGGTATTGGTGAACTGAAATAATAAACATCAGTTTAATAGTTTCAGAAGTTGGGTATACAGTGATACTGAAGTCTTGCCCATCTATTTTCTTAAACAAATTTGAATCTGGGAGAGAAAGTTCAGGTTTCCCTTAATCAGGACTTAGAGTTTGAGAACACTGGAAGAAGGTGAGTGAGAGGAGGAAGAGAAAGGGGTTGAATATATGTTGTTAGTAGTGCTTTGCTTTTGAGCATAAGGAAACATGGATTACTCCTACTACTCTCTCCTCCACCATTTCTAAAAGGGCAGTTGTATTGAAAATGCTAGGATTTGGATTTAATCTGAAAAGTTCTGCTTTCTAAAATATTATTTGCAACCATAAAGGCTGGAAACCTTTTAAAATGTAAAACAAAAGTACTCATAATCACATGTCTACACAGCTGAGGGTATAAGAAAAACAACATGTTTTCATCAAGTGTGCTATAAACCAGAACTGCTGTGTTTTTTGGCCTCCTGGTAGCTATATGTTGGTTGCCTGTTTTCAAGGTGTCTTTTGCTTAACACATGCAGATAATGTAGGAAACATCACTGTATATTACTATTACGACTTTCTTTTGTCCTTTTTTTTTGGGTATAATTTTTTTCAGGCATAAACAAGTATTTGGAATTACTTATGAGCAATGCAGGGTGGGAACCCCTCCTTTTTTTTTTTTTTTGGTAATAATAATATTGAGTTCAAAACCATAGTTCAATGAGAGGGAATGGAAAAGGAATTTTTTATTATGGCTGTCATTAACTTTAAATGGAATCACTAATCCTTTTGAAACAGCAGTAGAAATGCAATGTAACTATTTCTAGTTTTGCTTTCTTACATCAATGTAATCACTGTATGACATTTGGATCACTCAATATACTTCTGTGGCATGAGGTGCTGCGGAAAAGTCTTTCTGCCTTTAACTGTGGTTCATTATTTTAGGCTTCAAAGTGAAAAATATCTACAAATGGGATAGGAGATCACTGAATAGACAGATTTTTAAAAAAGCCAAACCAATCCCATTAAACAACAAACCTTTAGTATACTTATGCTGCTACTTAACAATTATCAGTTCTTTATTTTTCAGGCATTGTTGATGTTTCATCACTGGGGAGAGGGAATGGCAAACTCTGTTAACAGGTTGATGGCGCTGGAATTGTGTGAGCTGATAAGTCAAAATAAATAATAGGTACTACCTCAAGGTTTCCTTGGAGTGCTGAGTTCATCCTCACAGTGGGCTACCAACAAGACATCATAGTGTTTATAACTTGTTCTTCCCCCTTATATGAAATTGAGTGTTGCCTAGAAACTTTGTTTTACTTGTATCATTTGTCTGAGCCTGATAGGTAACAGTGTTTGATGGAGGTTGGGCCAGCCATGTGTATGCTGCCTGCAGATAGCTGTTCCGGGCATCTGTAATTTGTTTAAAATGACTGGGTGGGGAAATTCTGAAGCAATCTTGCGAGAATGTGTGTCGCCTTGGAGGTAATGTACTAGTGCACTAGAGTAGTAGATTTATTGTTCCTGGGGCTGATGGTAAGTTGAGTGTGTCATCAGGCCGCTGACTTCTATGCCTATCTAAGAAGAAAATGCACTGCTATAAGCCTGGGAAGAAAGTTATCAACTCAGTAGGAAAGAATTCCACTGTGGAAAGGTGAGCAAAGAGTAAAAGGCATTAGTAAATGAGCAACACATATTGACAGGGACGATGAATGCGGTCTGTAAAATGTCATACTGGAATGAAAGGCTGTAAAAATAATTTACTGTTTGCCCCCTGAAGAATAGCCCTGTTGGAAATTTGAAACATTTGTAGTTTATCTTAATTTATAGGCATTACTGGGTTTTGACAGAGAGATATAAAAAAACTTCGCAAGCCCAGTATGTGTACCTTAATGTTACCTGTTTTCCTTGATGTCAGTTCTTTGCTTCTACTGTGTGGAAAAAAGAATAATTAAAATTTAAACATTGGATCATAATTCAGAGTGGTGAAAGTATAGGTGATGATCACATTATATATAATTTCTGGAATGTGTTTAGCTGTTTGCCGCTTCTCATCACACAAGTTGTTAGCTGTGGTGATGGCTATTTCCTTTAATAGAATGGCCACCAAAATTGGATTAAAAAGGTGTTCTTCATATATTGTGAAGAAAGCATCCCTGCTCTTGGGTAGACGTAGTGAATGTTAGCACCTATTGAGAGGTGTTTTAGAATCTCAGATGGCTTTGGAAAATTGTATTTAGTATTTCTGTGGTTTTAACTGTGTCAGTTCCTTTACTGTGAGGGTGATGAGGCACTGGCACAGGTTGCCCAGAGGGACTGTGGCTCTCCCATGCCTGGAGGTGTTCAAGGCCAGGCTGGATGAGGCTTTGAGCAATCTGGTCTAGTGAAAGGTGTCCCTGTCCATAGCAGGGGGTTGGAATGAGATGATCTTTAAGGTCCTGTCCAACCCAAACCATTCCATGATTCTGTGATTGTTCAGAACAAGAGCACAGTTTTGCCTCTGTACCCCAAGTGTTTCATAAACAAAGCCAATGTGGAATTAGTTAAGTATTAGATAAAAGAGCATATCTTTAAATGCAGGACTAAGTACATGTGGTATACATTGCTGGGTGTGAATGATTGCCTGGGCAAGAGAAATGGATAGGGCACCTGGGTTTTCAGAGAACAGCCTAGTTTGAGTTCCATTTATTAAAGCTAGTTAGCTACTTCTGGACTTTTTCAAGTACCAATACACTCAACTATTGAATATAAATTTATTAATTAACTGTAATTTTCATGTGCTGATGAATCTTGACTTTTGATACATTGATGACTAGTTGTAAATGTTTTTATGAAGATAAAAGTTTAAGAAACCAATTCTTAGTGGTTTAAGTAGTATACAATTAAGTGTTTGAATAAGAGTTATGAAAACACCAGGGGCTTAAGTCTCATTAAAAGTAAGTCAAAAACCTGTCTCTATAAACATGGATGGATACGAAAAAAAAATTTTAAGAAAAAAACTTCTTTGTCACCTGTCTCTAATTTTAAAAGAAGCAATTGTTGGAAATAAGTGGAAATACAATTTAAATTCTCTGCTTCAGCACATTCTTTCCTAAGTTTTCCTTGGGGAACTCGGTGTGTATTAGAAGTCAGTTTTACAGACATACAAGTAGTCGCTAGTTGGCACCCTGCATGCGCATTAGTAGCCAAGCCAACAGACTCAGTGAAGCAAGCGCTGCCCATCATTCAGTGCCCTTTTGCAAGCTCCTTGGTGAGCTGCACTGGCCTGTCTGTGTCTGTAGCACTGAAGACTCCAGGTAGCTTGGTCAGAAGCTGCAGTGAATCAGTGGCCATTTGGGGAATTTAAATTCACCGATCTTGATTCCTTGATCTTTAGCAGTGATGAATACATCTACTGCAGACAAAACTTTAAAGGGAAGTACTGCAAAATAAAATAGTTCAGCACTATGTCTTTGGTGCTTTATCTCATTTTTTAACCCTCACCTTGCATACTGATACTGGTGAGTAGGTATGAATGGACTGTTATAAGAGTCAGAGTAGTGCCTTAGGTTTCTTGTTTGCCCTAACAACTCCTTTAGCCTATCTTGCAGTGGAAACTGGTTTAAATTGCAGGGTGTTGACTATACTCTGTGTTTGACCTTTAAGTAAGGGTTAAATGATAGTTAAATCACTAGCCACAATCTGTCCTTTGAATATGTAATCTCAGTCTAACTGTGAAGCAGGTGATCTAGCCAAGGAATCCTACTTTGTGTGTCCCCGTTCTGAGGCATATATTCTGGACATTTCCCTTCCTTTTCTCACTGAAAAAATAAAACCATATAGTGGTTTACCTGGATTTGATCTTGAACTAGTAGAAAGGCTATAGAATTGAAACAATGGATGAATCAAGTAGTCCTTTGGCGTAGAGAAAGCGGTAGATTTACTCCAAATAAATTGCTCTTGATGGAGTTATTAAATGATAATTTGGATTCTTTCATTGGATTTTGTCTTCTAGCAGAACTGTTTAAATGTATCAAAGGTGTGTTTTCAGCTAAAATATTTTGTACTTTGCTTTAAATTTAAGCTGTATGCTGCATTTTATTTTGGTTGCAAACAGTCTCTAAGTTGACAAAAACAAACCATTTCAGGCACAACGAAGTAGATTTTTAAAAGTGTTCACATGGTATGGATAGATGTCCAGTTACACAGTTTGTGTGGTTGGATAATCTGCACAAAAAGCAGGCTTGTGCAGCATGGGAATCCTTTGTATGAATAATGCACACTTTTTCACATGAGTTTTTTTACTGATTTCAGATAATATGTTTGGCATGGGGATTTCAGTTGTACAGTATATATGTGGAGAATTCCGTAATCTGAAATAGCAGTTTTTTTCTTTACTTGACTTAAAAGAGGACATCTCTATCTTCACTTACCTTAAAACATTTTAATAACTGAGACTACCAATTATGTTTTATAGGATTTGATTTTTGTGCTAAGGCCTTATCAAAAGCGTCTAATAACGTGCTTTCTGCTGAGTTAATGATATGTTTTAGATGTCATTTCTTATACCTATCTTCAATAGCCATATTCAGACAGTGTGATTGTAATAATCAAGTTTCAATCAAACCATACTTAGTATGACAAATATTGCCTGAGATTGTAATGCAGGTATTCGTGCTCTTGATAAAGGGCTTAATTTGACTCCTGGCAGAGACAGAGAACCACTATTGGTTTTTATATCAGAATGAAAAATAGCTCTTATTTGTCATGTATGAGGAAAATTGCTTCTTAATTAAAACTAAATAAAACACTCACTCCAAGGTTTTACGCAGTGATACAAAAAGTATCATGTTGTGTTTCAAATATATTCTTATATAGGTCTGTAATGGTTTGGTTAGCAATTATTCCAATTATTCTTAACAAGCTAAAACAGTTCTTAAACAGCTGCTGAAATCATAATTTGTTTGTATCCTGCCTGGAATGTTTGTAAATTTACTGTACCCCAAGGTTCACTTGTTGTTTTTCCCTTCCTCAAAGCAAATATCAAAGAAATATTTGAACAAACTGTTATTCATCTTCAAATCCCCTTCAACTGGGACTGTGAATTCATTCGACTGCATTTTGGACATAACAGGAAGAAGCACCTTAACTATTCAGAGTTCACTCAGTTTCTTCAGGTCAGTTATTAACCTTCTTCCAAAGTAGAACTGAAATTCATTTCAATACTAATAATACACTAATACCATTATAAATTTTGAGCTTATTCTGGTAGCGATAATCCTTATCTGATACTAATCCTGACAGTTGTGCTGAACTGTTATTTCTCCATACCAGTTTTGTAAGCAGTGTGTGGTCATTCTGCTTTAACTTGCATACCAGCCTTTAGAAGAACTAGACTGAACATACTGTTTATGAAATTAACAATTTTACGGATTGTTGTTAAACTGGATCGAGGGTCTACTTTCTCTGTCACAGGAATTTAATAGCAAAACTAACCTCTACCAGAGAAAGTTAGCATCCTTAATATAACCAGTTGTTACTGACCCATCTAGAGTTGTTACTCTCCCATCTAGAGATTTTTTAACTTCTGTAGCATTTATTTTAGTTTTATAAACATTATCCTAATACTTACTTTTTTTTCCTTCTTCTCTCACTGGCATGTATGCTACCACACATTTATTGGGAGTTCAGTCTTAAATGCAGGCAATGTTGCTGGAGGTGATTTCCCAAGGTGTTGCTGAAGCATGCTCTAGGGATTGAACTTTAAAGGATTTGACTTGAACTGCACTTTGTGCTAAGCCAAAAAGTTGCAGCTAAAACATATTATGAATTGAACATTATACTAGGAGGAGGTAAAGGAAGACTTCAGTTACAAAGGATGGAGAAAGAGGAAAGTAGGAGAAATTTACATGATAATTCATGGAAAAGGAGTTCACAGAATTGTAGGTAATTGCACTGAATTCCATAAATTAACATACAATGATCACCTCATGATGTCATTTTCTGTCTAGTAGACATCAAGAAAAATAGATTATGTGCTTCCAGAGCTGGCCTTTGGTACAAAAAAGGCTTTGGATGTACTGTCTTAAAAGTAAGGAGTTTCGGATGTGCTTTGACGACTGTAATTATTGTCCAGGATAAAAATAGGTCATAGTATCACAGAATGGCTTGGGTTGGAAGGGGCCTTTGAAGATCATCTTCTGCAACATGCGTGGACATCTTCAACTAGGTCAGGTTGCTCAGAGTTCAGTTCAACCTGACCTCGAGTGTTTCTAGGAATGGGGCATCTACCTCCTCTCAGGGCAACCTGTTCCAGTGTTTTACCACCCTCATTGTAGAAAATGTCTTTACATCTAGTCTGAATATACCCTTTTCTTAGTTCAAACCCATTACCTGTTGTCTATCATGATTGGCCCTACTAAAAGGTCTGCCCCATGTTTCTAATAAACCCTCTTTAAGTATTGAAAGGCTACAGTATGGTCTTCCAGGAGCCTTCTGTTTTCTTCTTTTCAGGCTGAACAACCCTAACCCTCTCAAGCCTTTTCTCATAGGGGAGGTTCTCCAGCCCTCTATTATTTTTGTGGCCTTCCTCTGGATCTGCTCCAACAAGTCCATGTCTTACCTGTACCGAGCTGTGTCTTGATCTAGAGCAGATTCTAGAAAAACATACCTAACTATAAGACCTGAAGTGTGTATTGGGGTACTGGAGTTTGGCACAGTCTTTCAAGGCTGCGGTATAATTTGATGTTACTTTAAAGGAATAAACTGTGTCCCATGTTTGATACTACATATTTTAAGTGATCCCAGGCACAAACCTGGGACACGAGTGCAGAAAACAACCCCCAGATTATTAGTGAGAAGGACTTTTTTGTTGGCAGCTCAGAGCAAAGTGATAAATATCTGCTCTGGTTTTATGTTTATTGTTCCAAGATACTGCCATATAGAATAAAGTAACATCTTGCTGTCATCGTATAATAAAAACCCTTAGTAGGGAAGGCTCGTTTGAGTTGCAGTAGTTTCAATGTGTACACAAATCGGATATTGTTATCCCTTCTTTTAGATCAGGTTGTTCTCATTTGGTCTAACAGCATCTTTTGGGGTTTGGGACTTGGATCAGAGCACATTTGTTGCACCCTGATCTAGAAAACGTTGATCATGAGGTTATGAGAGTTGAGAAATTACTGTAAAGGTGATATAAGCTAGATGGTTTGCCCTCTTCTTACTGTCTGTCAGAATATGGTTATTATTTTAGCAGCTTCTAGAGGTCTGAATGACAGCTGAATGTGCTTTTATTGTTTGGTTGAATAGAAGGAAACTACTTTTTCTGGACATAGAATTTACAACCATCATTATTATCTTGAGGTTAGGTTACCACAGTGTGCTTTATGTGAAGGTTTTTACAGTTTGTATAGGAGTTTTAAATTGCCTGAAATGAATGACCATTTCTGACATTATGTGAGATAGCTCTTTGGGGCCATCTAAATCTATATTGTATAATTTTCACTGTATTCCTGTTTATTTTCAAGTACTTTTCAATGAGTTAGTTTGTAATAGCCCAGTCATATCTCATCTTGGATGTAAGAGATCAGCTTACTTTGAGTCTGTAAGATCAATACCAGAAGTTTCTCTAGCAGTTAAGTATTTAATAAAGGAATAGATAGCAGACAGCACAAGGGTATGTGAAGTTTCTTTCTCAAATCATTTAGTGGAAGTGCGTGTTTCCTTACAGTTGAATTGAGACTTTCCTTTGACAGGAATGAAACTGTGGATGGAATCAGTATGCAGGCTTCTTGTTTTAGTTGAGCTGGCCTTGAAGTTTAAAATGTAGTTGTGCTGTGGTCTACATGCATGGACCTATTGGAGTATAAGAATATGAAATCAGGGAAAGTTTTGTGAACAGTGAGTTACAGAATTTGTTTCTAATCTGCTGTCTCTGAATATTCATTCTAGGAGCTGCAGTCAGAACATGCAAGACAAGCCTTTGCAATGAAGGACAAAAACAAAACTGGTCTGATAACTGGGCTGGATTTCAATGAGATTATGGTTACCATTCGCTCACATATGCTAACTCCATTTGTGGAAGAAAACTTAGTTTCAGTAAGTGTGAAAAAAAGGTGCCTTAAGTTCAGTGTTTAATAGCTGTGACGTTTTAAGATGGTACGGCTTCTCTCCCACTTTGTGTTCTACCTGTTTATCACTGCCTTGGTGCTAGAGATTATAAGCTTCATAATAGAGTGATCAGAATGATGGCAACATTCCTTGGCTGCAGTAATGAAAAGGCTGGCAGTCTGGTTTACATGTTCGAAGTGCCATTGAAGCAGTTTCAGTTAGTCTACTATGCTTTCCACTACAGCATGGCAAAATGTACTTGGCAAAAAAAGAATCATAGAATTGTAGAATCATTTAGATTGGAAAAGACCCTTAAAATCACCAAGTCCAGTGGAAATCATTTAGTACAAAAGCATCTGATTTTTGTATTTGAATATATAACAGATCTCAAGAATTGGAGATTACTTACAGTTTTGTCCTTTTATATTCTCTTGCATTCTTTTCTTTTTCAGATCAGAATTTGGAAAATCAGTATGTAGATTCTAGAGGTAGAAGGGTTACGACTGTGATAATTTGGCAAGATATGTAGGTAAAGTAATGACATATGAGTTATAAATTAATGAGTCTTATAATTATGTAAGAATGAAATTTATATAAAAGATAAACCAATAACTTTTATAGTACTATTTTACCTATAAATCTTGCCTTGCCTCAGTAATAAGGCATACTGTCTTCCATAAAATGTAGAGTCTACTAATTTTAGACTTTGAAGTAAATGGCCATTGATGTATGCGATACAAGAAATCAGTACCTTTGTCTAAAGTAGCATTTGCATGCATTTTTCTTTTAGAAAATTGCTCAGTGACACATTTAGTGTGTCTTCAGATAAGTTGAACAATAATCTACTTACATGATTATTTCCTAATCATTTCCTAATGTTCAGTTTTTACTACTAAAATAATATCCTGTCTAATAATTCTCCCCTCATGTTTCTATTAAAAATATCTTAAAATTACAGGAATAGAAGGATATCTTTAATTCTTTCATAATTTGCTCAAATGAATGTTTCTATAATTTGTAATAAAATGTTGTAGAGGGGCTTAAGGCACTTAACTGCATTCATTTACTTTTTAAAGGTAGCTGGTGGAACTGTTTCACATCAGGTCAGCTTCTCCTTTTTCAATGCATTTAATGCCCTTTTGAATAACATGGATCTTGTTAGGAAGATATACAGTAATATAGCAGGTACAAGAAGAGATGTTGAAGTCACAAAAGGTAAAGTATATTTCCTACAGTTTATTAATTTTTTAATTCTGTCCATTCTGTAATCTGATGATGGTTAAGGAATGTCAGAAGCTGCAATAGTATGCAAGGTTAGGGCTACTGTGAAAGTGTTTTTTTAATTGTGGGTGATTTTCATCCTCATAGGTTAGTAAGGATTCTCATTTAACTCATTTAAAAGAAGATTCTGGCAGGAGTCATGTTGCCCTTATTAGTTTGAATGGGTAACTACAAGTCAGTATATTATTGAGGATTTTACAACTCTTTGGAAGATGCATTGTTGCTTAGAGATAGAAAATTCCTAGGGAATGTGGTAAAATGGTGTAAGTTTGAAAATCCATCATGAGTAATCTCTGTGTTGTTTTAGCTCTAGTTATTTTACTCATCATTGAATCTTTTTTAGAAAAATTGTATGAATTTATGACCTGTTAGTGCTTACTTGCCTTAGTGGTTTTATACACAGCTAATGTCTGTAGTACATGGCAAATCCCTGTGCATGTGAAAGGTTGCCATATTTTAGTCTTGCCGCAGGCTTGAGCAGATTGCTTTTGCAATCATTTTATGACAAATGTTATCACCAATTTTATTACCTGTATGGATGGCACTAGTCAAACCATTGTGTGGTAAAAAGCATGCTGAGTTGGTGTGTTTTTTTTTTCTTTTCCTCTTTGTTCAGCTTATATTCCTATGCTCTGCATAGGAAAGCATAAAACTCCTAGTTTGCATCCTCCACATGGTGCTAACAAATTGCCTCGCAATATTTTTTGGTACAGATACCTAAATACATCTTGCTTGGATATATGTTGAGGAAAAAGGCTGCTATGTTCTCAGTGATCAGACTCGTTAACTGTAACTTGCCAATTATGTCATGATCATGTAATATAATTTGGCTGGATGAATACCTAAGCCTGGGGTCATTCAGAACTTGAACGGGAGGAAATCTGGACATGATGGCAGTAGATGAGTCAGTTGCCCTTAACGCCGTGGGTGATGGAACATTATTCTGTTCTGTTTTGCAGAACTTCAGAAGCAAGAATCACAAATTGTGGGTGTCATTTTATTAAGCTTGCTCATGTGAGGAGTTTTGTTGTCTTTGATGAATTCTTACCATAAATCAGGGTTGCAGAATCAGACTTGCTCTGTGTTGCAAAGGCCTGTTTCAGGATAGATCTTCCCCTAAAGATATCTTTCCCCTTTAGCATTATGGATTTTGCTTCTTGGTGATAGACTTCATTTTTATGATATTAATTTGTGACTATTTAAAGGGGAAATTTGACAAATAATACCATTGTTGTATTTCTCTTTCCCTTTTAAATCCAGAGGAATTTGCCCACTCTGCAATCCATTTTGGACAAATTACACCACTGGAAATAGATATTCTCTACCAACTCACAGATTTATACAGTGTTACTGGGTAACATAATGATTATTTTATCATTTTGCAGTAGTTTGTTTTCTGTGTGAAAAATGTTTATTTTTGTCTTAATTTTGAAAAGTTTTATGTTCCATTATGTTTCGTTACAGTAATTTATTCAATGTTAACTGATTTTGGTGGCGGGTTTTGTAAGTGAATTATGTATGTCAAGCACAATTATTAATTGATCTATTATTGGTATATGTATGAAATAGCAAAATAGTACAAAATACAGTACTCCCAAAAGGCTGCAATGCACTGGTTGATGTTTTGCATGGATCTTTAATGCATGCAAGGTCTTAGGTAGAAATAGCTAGAAATAGTTTAATTTGTGTGTTATATTCCTTGTTACTAGTAATCAAGAACTTGCTTCTGAATAACCCAAGCTCCCGCCATCTCCAAGAATTCTTTATTGCAGTGTAACAGACTTCTTAGGTGTGCATTCAATGTCAGGTCTTTTTTTAAACTGTACTCTGCGTGGTGTGGCCAGTAACACTGTATCAAATATGTTTGATGTTTTATCTGACTGTAATTTGCTTTTCTTTACCTTGTGTAAAGGCGCTTAACTTTGGCAGATATTGAGAGAATAGCACCACTAGCTGAAGGTGCATTACCTTACAACCTGGCAGAACTCCAGAGGCAGGTGGGTAGAAGAGTAAAATTGTTGAAATTATGTGAATGTTTGCATGTACTTGCAAATGAAAAATAAGAGTAATATACTTTGAACAAGTGAAACATGATATGTGTATTGCTGTAAGGATAGAAGCAGGGCAGACTATCAGACACTTTATGTGTCTAAACCAGGTATTAGATGTCATATTGAAGTATGGCCTGATTAGATACAAAGATGTATAGATACTTGATTTCCTTACCAATACTTTTGTTCCCTGCTGAAAAGGCTTGTCACGGGACGCATCCTTCCATGAACTTCTCCAGTGTGAGTCCTTCCCACGGGCTGCACTTCTTCACTACCTGCTCCAGCGTGTGTCCCTTCCACAGAGTGCTGCCCTTGGAACAGCTCCAGTGTGGGTCCCCTGTTGGGGTCACAGTTCCCTTTGGGCACATCCACACATTCCTGTGTGGGGTCCTTCGGGGACTGCAGGGGGATCTCTGCTCCACTGTGGTCCTCCATGGGCTGCAGGGGGACAGCCTGCCTCACCATGGTCTTCATCATGGGCTGCAGGGGAATCTGCTCTGGTGCCTGAAGCACCTCCTGCCCCTCTTTCTCCACTGACCTTGGCACCTGCAGAGTTGTTTCTCTCATGTGTTCTTACTCTTCTCTCCAGCTGCCATTGTGAAGGGGTTTTTTTCTTAAATACATTCCAAGAGGCACCACCACTGTTGTTGATGGATTTGGCCTTGGCCAGTGGTGTGTCCATCCTGGAGCTGGCTGCCCTTGGCTCTCTCCAACATGGGAGAAGCTTCTGTCAGCTTCTCACAGAGGCCACTCCTGTACTACTCACCCCCAGCCTTGCCACACAAACTCAATACAGGTAGTAAAAACTATGAGTATTAAATGCAAAACTTATGAATGTGTTCTTTTTTAAAAAATGGAATGGCTTGACCATTCCTCTAAAATAATAATTGAATTTTACTTGTTGGCAGTCTGATCAAGACAGTAGAAGCAAAGTTCAAATGTATTGGGACTGATGAAAAGGGTAGAATTAGAAGATGAAAAATATCATAGTAGAATGTTAACCCTTTATTTCACCAGACCTTTACGTTTTACCATGACATTTGCTTGCTTTGCTTTTATCATAGTTTCCTTAATAAACATACAAGTATAGAGGACAACATCAGAGTCCCAGGTTGCGCAGTAGGATGTTGAATATAAATTGTTTCTTACTTCAGTGGCTCTTTTAACAACTGTAAGAACTAAACAAATAGAAGCAAACATCAAGCAGTTGTTTAGCTTTTTCCACCACAATTACTGAATACCATATTGCTCACTTTCAAGAGTATAGCTTTCAAGTTGTGTTAAAAATAAATCCAGATTTTGGGGGCTTATCTTTACTGTATTTTTTGTTCAAGGATCTGAGAGGTTTTCTCCTGTAAGCAGATCTGTCTAATGGTAGTTAAGTTGTGGATTAAGTTTTACCTTAACCTTGGATCCGAAGTACTGCTGCTGTTGAAGTTCTCAACATAATGGGGTATCTGCTGTCCTGCTACTAGAAGTGTTCCGTTCCATTCCATTCAAGATATATTTTAGGGAAATCCTTTTTCTGAAGCATTTTACAGGAGACTGATCTCACAGGTATAAATCAGGAAAAGCTAACTCAGCTGTTAGTAATGTAGAGATGCTAATGCACTTAAGAAAATCCTTGACACGGTTACAGAGCAGATTCAGAATGGAAGACATACATGTTGAATTACATGTCTGCATAATCATAATATACATAGGCAAGTTGCACATTAGTATTTATTATGCATGATAAAAAATAGGATCTGATCGTACAAGTTTCTGATGCACAATCTTTTATTAATTTTTTACTGTTAGAACTTCATGAGAAACTGCAGTTCCACACAGAGCTGTATGTTCTCGAGCAAGCTTTACAAGAAAAGACAGTAGTGTTCATCTGAACTGATGCATTTTACTCCAAGGATGGCTCCATACCTCCTTTCCCTGAGTAATACACAAAGGAAAGGAGACAGTCTAGTTCTTCACATCTTTTATGAACATATGGCATAGTTCTGACTAAGTACATCATTGCATACTCAGTAGATAAACGTAAGTTTTCACCCCGAAGGCTCCCATATTCTTCCAATGTCTAAACAACTCCAACTCACTCCCTTTCAGTCTATGTTAAGAGTTTATGGAATGCCTATCACGACATCCAAGGGCTCTGATTCCCAAGTGGGCGTAGCCTGGCTTGGGCTGGATTCTGCTCCCTGGCTATACCTCACTTGCACATAGATGGCTGGGCATCTTAGAAATGAACTGCCAAACAGTCACACCTTGCAGCTCAGCAGTTGTGACACTGGTGGTGGTTTGCGTTAAAGTCCTGCTCCTGAGTTGCAGGGATTCAGCAACTGATTCCCGTGTGGCTCACCCCCTGGACTGTTGGAGCAGGAGGACACGCCGCTTGCAGCAATGCCTTTGTCAGCCATTCCAAGCCGCGCTGTCTCCCATAAAGTGAAATTCAGATTCCCTGCCCTGGTGATGCCATTGACAGTGCTGCTGCAGGTGGTCTGACATAAAGCGGCAGCACTGTGACCACTAGTGTGGCCTTTTTTGCCACGTCGATGTCCTGTATGTGCCAGCAGATGAGGGGACCCAGGAGTCTAGCTGAAAAAGAAGGCTTGCATTTATAAAGTCTTTTCTTCCTCAGCTGTTGCAAAGAGGTTCCTTCAAGCAGTTATATCCACTACACAATCTAGGATATGTATCAGTGACCAGAAGATCTTGAATTAGTTCAACTGAAGAAGTTGAAAAATAGTCCTGTCCAGAATATAGCAAATCTTTAGTATATGGGACTTTGAGTGTACTTTAGTTACTAGAGCTGAATTGGATAATGTAGTTCTCTTTCAAACAAATCGGTGTGAAACACAGTGTCTGATCTGTTCTTAACATTACTGCTCTGTTGTCCTCTGTTGGCCTTCAGCAATTAGACATATCTGAGCCAGTAAGTATCCAAAACCTACTACGTGGTAACCATCTTCCTGTGGATTCCTGAAGACTAGAATGATGGACTGGATTGACCCAGAAATGTGCATACAACATTTATTCAAGCTAATAAGAAATATTTTGATGAAGTTTTGTAACAACTTTCCTAACTGCCAACTTTGGTTTTAATCAGTGTCCTCTCTGAGTAGAGAAAATACTGACTTGATCTATTTTACACTTCAGAACTATCTGTTGTAAAATGAACTCACTAAAAAACGTTTCACTCATCGCTAGAACAAAATATAATCTTTTCACACTCTTGAAGTAATACATAATATTTTCATCTAATTCTGAAGACCAGACAGCAGAAAACAAAGTAATTCCATTTTGTTTGATTTATAAGGAACAGTCTTTTATTAGATCTTACCCTAAGTGAACCCTATACTAACCTGCTTAATTGTATTGGCAGAATGAACGATATCCCTTCAGTCATGAAGAGCAAATATCATCCCAATAAGGTCCAGCTGTCCCTGGAAAATTAAACCAATTCAGTAGTCACTTTTATATGGTTTTAAAATTCCTTTAGAAAGAAAAATCTAAATTTTTACATAAAATAACTCTATATAGATTTGGTAGAAATGAAAATTAGCCTGCTTTCAACCATGTTTACTTCATTGTCAATTTTTTTTCATTGTATAAGATGTTTTTTTAAAGCCTAGCAGCTGAATATCCTATGGGGATGACAGCTACAGTAATTTTCTGTTTATAAATATTCATGATTTGAAAGCTATAGCATTAATTACATTCATTTACATATCCATCTGAACACACAAGTAAACTGAAAACTTTGTGAACACTTATTTAATAATGTAAAAGTGTCATTTCCTTCAGAAAGAATTTGATTTTTAACATTCAGTGTTGTATTCATTAAGATTAATGTCTAAATGCAATGACTGGGTTTTGATGAGAGCTGTGTGAAGCGTAGAAAAAAAGAATAATCTTAAAACAGCTGAAAGGCAGCAGGTGTGCTAAACTAGGAGAAAATTTTTGTGGAAGAACTAGTTCTGCATCTAAGGCTTTTTGGGGTATGTTGTTGAATGTGTCTTATTTACATGAATCAAAGAATTGTATTTGTATTTTATAATTTATTTTTGTGGTTATTTTGGGTTCATTATACTTGTTTTTTGTTTTTATTTTTTTTAAAAGAGGAAATTAAAGCAGTTTTTTAAATTATAAGGATATTCCTCAGATTTATTGCTTCTATTTGCTTGTAAAGGTGGTCCATTAGATTTATGCTTTTTTATGCTGGTCCACATGTGCAGGGTGTAATTTTGGTAGTACCTAGAATTTCACTTTTCCTCTGTTCAGCGATATTGTGGGGGAGGAAAATGTCATGTGGAGGGAAGCGGTTTTAGCAGTAACTTTTTATTCTGTGGAAAAACTGTATAAAATATAATCTGTGGGTTTTTATGCATAATGATCTCATTTTGATCTCATGGGCTTTTGTCCTACAATGTGTATATACCTACAGTGTGTAACCTTATGCAGTAAAGGCAGGGTTCTGCACATCCAATGTACCTCTAGTCCCAACAAGGTAACTTGCACTGAGATACCTGTTGTCTTTCTGTGGGTATTTCACTTTCAAGAGCTTCAGAAAGCTGAGCGTGCCTTAGTGCAGTGGCCTTGCTGAGTTGGCTGGGAAGTGTGCATGTGATAATCTTTGTGAAGAATTCCTAATGTGCATCGGAGCAAAGCCTCCTGTGGCAGGCTGGGGTCTGTTGGCATTCCAGCTGTGCTGTCAGGAGCACATCTGCTAACAATACAGGGTACTTTTAAGAAAAACAGGTTTGTGTTTGGGACTTCAGTGTCTGCTTTAATATGGAATTTAACAGTTAATATCTTGGCCCCTTATATAGCCCAGACAAGTTACACTGCATAATATAAATAATAGTCTTGTTTATGTTTGGAAGAAAATTTGGCCCGTCTTGCTTATTTTGTAGTACAAGTTTGTGAATACCTACATCTTGTTTATCAGTTACCTCGTTTCTAATAGTCATCTGATAATATGAAGGGTCCCTGCAGATATTTTCTGTACAGACTTGTATTTATCTAGAACACTAACGCATTTGTAGTAGTATATGTAATTGAAATGAGTGAGGTCAGCATTGTATCTGTAAATTAACAACTGCCTGAAAAAGTCTTGTGGAGAATTCTTTGGGGAATAATTGACCTTTTGCTTCTTTTGAAAATATGAAATGCCATGTTTATGCTATGCATTAATGTATATGTAATCTTAAAATATGCCCTGCACTGATAGATCCTGTCTGTGAGATTCTGAATTCCCTTTGAGGTATTTTGAGTCAAAAGGGGGTTCAATGCCTTAAAATTCAAAGGCAACAGAATGTAAAATAGCAAAGTTGTTTTGAGTTTCTGTCTTGTTTTCTTGACCATAGTCTAGTGTGCTGGTTTTGGTATACCCAGGAATAAGAAAGGAA
Organism: Grallaria varia; assembly: GCA_013396735.1. Taxonomy (NCBI): domain Eukaryota; kingdom Metazoa; phylum Chordata; class Aves; order Passeriformes; family Formicariidae; genus Grallaria; species Grallaria varia. The sequence goes on along the minus strand of VWZG01006664.1, from coordinate 36,983 downwards.
GAATATTTTCTAAAAGGAATATTGAAAAATGTACTTCGTTAGGTGTAATAGAGATTATATAGTAATTATTTTTTATTCTTCCTCCTTAACATAAGGCTACCAATTTTTATCAGGTTCTTTCTGTAATATTACAAAAGCCAGTTCAGAGATATCTTTGTTTTCCCATGTGGATTTTCAAGCTTTTTTTTTTTTTTTTTTTTCCCTCCCCCACCAATTTTTTGG
>VWZG01006664.1:3004-35928 GCA_013396735.1 Grallaria varia | reverse complement strand
CCTTTTTTTTTTTTAAACCTCAATAGCTAGTTTCCTGTGGGAAAATCAGGACACTTGATGTCCTGTACAATTTTGCTTTCATTTCAGAGCTCAGTGTCATCTTGCATTGAGCACCCTTCACCATAAACAATTGCTGGGAAAAGCTGGGCTTTTTTGTTGTTGTTGTTATTGACTTACTTCTTGCTGTTTAAGTTGTTTAAAGTCTTAACTTTTTGGGTGTAAGTGTTGTGGACATGATTGTTACCTCACAAACTGAGGATTGCGACTTTTGGCTGGCATCAAACACCAGGAGCAGATTAGCATCTGAGGAATAAAGATCCATTTTACTGCAAATATTTTTCTTAAGAGAGAAAAGACAATTTTGAAATGTACCTGTAAACTGGATGCCAGATCTTATGCCTCATACTTTTGCAAGTAATGGGACTAGCTTTATGATTTTATCCCCTGAGTAAAAACTGCATCCTGCTGTTGAATTATTTTATTCTATTTTACTTTAAAATATCAACAGTGGAACTCAGAAAATGGTCATTTAAAAAAAGAATAAAACTCTAAAATACAGGTTAATAATTAAATTCCTTATCAGTTAGATTGAAAGTTATCTAATATCTTGTTTTAGCTTAGGAGATTCTGACAGAGTTTTTATCACATTGGTAAGGTGCATACATGATTGCCAGTCCTCTGAAATTGGTATTTACGTGAATTATCTCTTTTTAATTGTAATTATATGAAGTTCACAATTTTCATAAGGATCAGTAAAGTATTTATTAATTGGCACACTTTTTTTTTTAGTTGGAGCGGTCACAGCATTTTGCTTTGGTTTGTGATGTGTGCTGTCAGTGAGGGCACTGGACAGTGCCCTTTATGGACAGTATCTAAATGCATGTGAAGGTCTGTCAGTTCTGGCTAAAGAGGGTTTGGTAGTCTTGCAGGATTTTGCGATGCAAGTGAGTAGAAGGAGGAAGAAATTGGTGAAAAATTAATGAAATAGCTGTAGTCTCTTTAAAATTACATCTTACTGGTAATTTTTTTTCCTTTTGTTGTTGCTAAGTCTTTCACAAGAGCAAATACTCCTGGAATTATATCTGTGAGAGTATTTCTACAGTGCTATTCTACTGTACTATTTTCTTTCTCTTGCCCCTCCCACCCCCCATTTTTCCACAGGAGCATGTAAAACTGATCATTAATTATTTTTAATTTGGTTTTCTAACCTTTCTCAAACACTTTGAAACCAAGGATGATTCCATTGATGAGTTAAAAGCAGTGCTTTTCACTTAAGAAAAAATGGGCTTGTTTTAAATAATGTCAGTTTGCTAAACATTTTAGTAGTCTGTCTAACAATTGCCTTTAAGATTGTCAAGCGTAACAAGTTCATGTAGTTGTTTTGAAAATGTTACAGTTAATGGTGGAAAGTTACTAAGTTACTAAGATTTTGGACTCATGGAATTAGATGGCCTGTGAAAGCATATTAAACTAAATAGCAGAAACTTTTATGGTGCTTACAGTCCTGAGCCTGATTATCCTAATTGTACTATAATACAATAATACATATATACCGTAATGCAATGGTACAATGTAGTTGTTTACTGCACCTTAAAAAGTAGAACTCAATGCATACTGGAAATGCCATAATTCTAATAAAAACTTAGAATTTTGGGTCAAGAAATTCAAGGTGCTTTTGAGTCCTGGCATCCAACTTCAGAACTAATAAAGTGTTCTCTAAGGTCCTTTACTAGACTATGCAGTGTCCCTGGCACACTAAATATGTGTGCCCAATGAGTTCAGGATAAAAGGGAGTGGGGAGTTTGTCTTGTGGTGATTTGTCTGGTAGTTTTGGGGTTTTTAAGTGTAGGCATTGCTGAACTGGATTGTCTTTTCACAATATATGTGAGATTCAGGCTGGGAGGGCACAATTTCTTTTTGTTATTGTCAGACTTTCTTTGTATTTAATAACTACCCTTCTTTGTTATAGTAAGTCTGTAAATCACACGGGAAGTGCTATGTTGGAAGAAAACACTACACTGCATATATTAACTGCTGCGCTTTATGCTTAGGTACATTTGTTCTGAGCTTCCTGTTAAGAAAGTAGTATAAAAAATACAGCAGGCTGAGTACTTTGGGAATTTTGAGCATTTAAAATGAATTTGATTCTTTTTACTTAATGAGTAGTGGAAAGCTATATTAATACAGTTTTGTTGTTGTGGGATTTTTTATTAGTTAACTGGCAAACACTTTTGACAAATGATATTCCATAACCATGGAATAACATTATCTAATAAAAATAAACTTTTTAGATTTTATAATCTGTACATATGCCAAAATGACTATGGAGAAAATGGATTTTAAAATAACAGTTTTAATGTGGTATGTTAGGAAGTTAAGACTGCCATCTACTGATTTTTTTCTTAAACCTATTAGTTCTTAGAAAAGTGTGTGCTTTTGTCAAATGACAGTTCATTTTGATAGTAGCTGTTTTCCAGGATCAGGAGCCTTGTCAAAATTGGTTTCTGTCCACTAAAACTTCCTCTTAGTGAGATAAAAAAATGCTTTATAGGAAAAGGGTTTAAAGAAGTTCATTCTACCATGTTGAACTGCAACAGGGGAAAATCCTTTATATCCTTATTTGACTGGAGCCTTCAGAAAACTCAGGTTAGTGAGTCAAGTAGAAGTGATTTGATAATTTTTTGGAGTCATTTATATATCTCACAATTAGTTACCTATTTTAAAAAGTGATTGCAAGTCCTTGCATGGGAAAATGATGTTAAGGGGCTAAAAAAGTCAAACAAACTTTTATGTAGTATGCATATCCAAAGTGTATATTTGGTCCTTTTTTTCTCTTCCTTATAGCAACAGTGTCAGGTTTGACTTAGTTGAGGAAGGCAGGTCTGGTCATCCTTTTCTTTATAATTTTCATCAGAAATTGTGATATAACGTTGTACTGGTATGATTATGCAGTGCTCCAGCAGCATCCCATACTTAAATGCCATCCACCTCAAAGGATATACTCTGTGCAGAAAGGCATTTCTGTACAGCAGTTATAACATACTAGTTTCTCTATTAGGAAGATAATGTTGCCTTATGATGTCTTTGTTTCTATAGGCTTGTTACCACAGCTGATAGGTGTTGCTCCAGAAAAGGCTATTAAGCTAACTGTACGTATCTTTTTTTTTTTTCCTCCCTGGCATCCTTTTGTTTGTTAACATGCACAGGATTTATTTCCTAAAATGTGTGAAAGATGACCACTTACAAGCACTCTAATATATATGGCTACAGATGTACTTGATATATATTAATAAGGAGCAAAAATAACTTAAAATAGTGTGTAATATATTTTATCTTTATTAGGTTAATGACTTTGTCAGAGACAAATTTACTAAGAGAGATGGTTCCATTCCATTCCCTGCAGAGGTCCTTGCTGGAGGCTGTGTAAGTATCTGTCCTGTATTCCTAGGAAAAATGGATTCTCAGTCACATGCAGAATAGTTGGAATGACTGTTAATGGGTGTACTTTGTCAATTTGAACAGGAGTGTTCTGTTTTTCTCCCAGTCACAAGAACTAAAAAAAGTACTGTTTCTCTTTGGAAAGCTTTGCATACTTTTGAGTCAAGTTTCCTTGGAATTACATGCTTAAACCACTTCTTTTGGCCCAGTATGTAACTTTCAGTTTCAGCAATGGTTTTGTTCACAAAGGCTAAAGAGAGGGTGCCTGTTCTCCCTGTCCATGTGTTCTGTTTGGTTGCTATTTGTCATTAGTTTGGGAAGATACAGGTATTCCTTGAGAATGGATTATAGACCTGACTGAGTTTCCTTTGCTGCAGCAGGGGGAAGGTGTGGGGTGGTGGAGGTGGCTAGAATGGGTTAAAAAATGTTATTTCTCACTGAAGTTTTTAAGAAGGAAAAGAAAAACACTTTTCAACTTGCTATATGTGAATTTTTTTCTGTTTGTGAAATTGTGGAAAAATAAATGTTCCCTTCTAGGTGACAGGTATGAGCAAATTGTCCATTTAAATGACTTTGTATAAAATGTAGCTGTGTTACTCCAGGTGCTAATTACATCCTTCATCTAAATACAGTTCAAAACATAATGTGTTTTTGTTTAGATTGAGGGCTGAAATTCAGTGGATGTTTTAGCAATCTGTAAGTGGTTTGAATTGATACTGATGATAGATTTCTTTTGGTTTTGCACATTGGCTAATTTCATTTGTGGGATTCTCCTACAGTTGTTAACCCTATAAAATGTTTAAGGCTTGAGTTCGGTTTCTTTTGTAGCAGAGAACACTAATAACTTCCAGTTGAGTAGGCTGACAGGCTGGTATAAAACCTCCTCAGCTTACAACAAAACCTGGGGCAGAAAGGTTGTTGACCTCTGCAAACTTTTAATTCAAAGAAACAGCCCTGAAGGGAGGCTGCTTATAGTTCTGCCTGATTGAATTTGGCAGCCTGGTACATGTTTGAGTCTTCACCTGTCAGAGTACAGAGTTTATTTTCTGAGAAATGTGAGAAAGCAGCTATAATGTGTAGCTAGCAGAAGACTAACCTTTTTCTAGAAAGCTCAGTAACACAGAAAGCACATACAGGTCATTTATAACAGAAGCAAATACAATTTATTAGCATTTTTCTCTGTGTAGTGTTTAAATTCTTAATTAAAATCAAGCATCTGATAATGAATTTTATTATTTTACATTATTTTGTACTGAAATATGTAATATTAAGTTCAAGCTACCTTAAAGGCTTTTCCACTTCACGGTAGGTACTCTTTTTCCAAAATAACTTCATCGTCCTATTGTAGTGAATGTGCAAACATGGGGCAGAAATTGAGTTTTAGGTAAGCTTAGAGAGATTCGGATGTTTCTGTGAAGCTGATCAGATTTTGTTCTAGCTGACTGTCCTAGCTGATGTTCTCATCTCCTTTTTCAAGGTAGTGTTTATCTCAGTCTGGGAGAATTTTAAACAAAATTGTAGGACAGGTGTTGGCCACAGTGTAGCAAGTTGGGAGGTGTTTCTTTATTATTTCCTCAGGTTATCTGATAATCTTACCGTTTGATGACTTTTTTGTCTATACTGCTGCATAGTTCTGTTTTAGCAATTCCACTTCCTAAGTACCAGAATCTTTATTAGCAAGCCTCGAAAGCTGGTAGTCTGAAAGTACCAGCTGACTAAAGCAAGTTGGTGTTAGTCCTTCTTTTTCTCATCCTCAGACCTTTTCATCCTCATTGTGGCAGCTCTTTTCTATGGTGACTTGCTTGGTAATAGTGTTGATCTTTGGACTTTTGGTGTTCATTGTGTGCTGTTTTTCTACAAGAGATTATGGGATGTATCCAAGTTACATCCAAGGAAGTGCCACAACTAAGCTTAGTCCATTTCCTTGTGCACACAAGGCTTTGTGTTTCTTTCTCATTTTTCCTTTATTCTCGTCTTTCTCTCTCTGTTAGTACAAAATGGTGGGTTACTGTGGGACTGTTTGGGGTTTATACATGCCAAAAGTATTTATAGCATCTGGATTTGGGTAACCTGCTTTTCTGTAGCTTTTCTTTAATGTTCAGTACTTAAATATTTTGCTAATAGTACACTATAGGTACAGGCTAAATTTAAAACATACTTTTTACATTGTCATAGCATCAGAAGAAATAGCATTATGCCTGTATGTAGTTCTCAGAGATGTACTTATTACTGTCTCTGACCGTCAGTTGCCTGTGTTTAGTGTTAAACCATCTCCTCATTAACAGGAATAATGCAGTTTTTCATAATTTCTGCTATGGAACTGCTAGTGGATGAGCAAGATGAGCAATACTTATATTTTCAGCCATTTTATAGAGTTTACAGCAGAGATCTTCCATGCTTTTGAAGGCCTTCCTTCTTGCAAGGTATACAAAAGCACATTGTGCATGCCACAGTCCTCAAATAGCAACCAAAACCATTCTTGTGAGGAAGTAGGGGCAGCTTGGGAGAGGTTCCAGCAGGCACAGCAATTTCTTTTCTCTGGATGGCAGTGCTGCATCAAAGCTTATGAATGGTATTACAGTCTTCTAAGACCTGCACTTGAGGACGGGTGAAACCTTTGCCATTGAGATAGTAGTGATCCAAGAGACCTTGTGTAGCTGTTCAGTATCCCCAGCTCTGGAGTGTGTGTAGGCAGTGCTGTACTGTCCAGCAAAGGGGCTGCTCGCAGGCACGGACCTCCTCCAGCACTGCCAGTACCCAGAGACTGGATCTCTTGAGCCAAAATCTTACTTCTCAGGCTTCAATTATTCTCAGCTTCTGTAAGCTTGTGGAATAAATTCCCTTTCTCAGTAAGAGGCGACATCTTCATTCTCACAGCAGTTAACAAAGACATCTGCCCAGTCAGTGGCCTGTTTATATGGTCAGCTGCCTGTCTGTTGTCTTTCCTTCCTTTACTGCAGGGCAGGGACCTCCCACAGGCAGCCCATGCCCTGTGCTCCTTTAAACCTACCTGCTAGCTGCTGGGCATTGTAAATGTCACTGGGAAGTGTAGGGTCTGCTCTGTCAAAGCCCAAATATTCCCAGCTGCTCTCAAGCTGTAGCTGTATTTGAAAACTGCAAATCAGCTACGTGGGGCAGCTTGGTTACAGCAGTCAGGTCATACTTGTCAGTGAAAGGGCTCTGGTCCCTGATGGATGAAACTGATATCCTGTCTTTCTGCCTTCCTGAGAGTATGCTGGTTTGTTAATCATCAACAGCACTATCCACACTTATGCATGTTCAGAGCAAACAATTTATTTCCCTACTGTTACTGCAATTAATTGAATTATAATGAAATGTAATTCAGTGATTAACCTGCATTCCTGCCTTTGGAGTTTTCAGCTACCATTAGCTTTGAGTTGCAGGGGGACTGAATGAGGCTTTGGCAATGCTTTCCTGTATCCTGACAGGTTGGGAAAGCAGAGAGCACATGCCTGATATGGACAGTGCTTCCCAAAGGAGCTTACACACATGACACATGTGAGTACATGGTGAGGGGCAAGGTGCTGTAGGGCAACTGCTCATCCTTAGGTGGGAAGTGATGTTGAAGTAGACATCTAATGCTGAGCAGATGGTTCATAATTGCTGTTACAGTAGACAAGGATGCCAAGGATGCTGTGATTTGAGGCTGCAATTCCTATGAGTTACATAGGAAGAAACGAGTTCTTCCAATCATTGTGGTGTGCATGGTGCTTGCAATTTGAATGTATGAATTGTGTTACATCAGAAAGATGCTTTTGCTTTATGGTGCAGGGAGGAAGAGGTTGTGGAGTGCCAGGCAGAAAGAGTCTAGGAACCCACCTTGAGGTGTAGGCAATGCATCTGTTCATAATTAGGGATTGGGATGTGTGTGTTTGTGTTTGCACATACATACACAGAGACGTCCAAATTTACCACTGATTTTAAAACTTTTGTAAATATCAAATCTAACATTTAGTCTGAATATTTTTGTGTACTTGTAAAAATAGTTTTCATACATATTTATGCATATATACATATGCACAAACATATATAGATTTATCAAGCAAATAGGAATGTGTCAAATACTTACTTTTGAAAAAATAATTTAAAATAATGGTTTTGTTTAACAAACAAAAATACAGAATTATAGCTGTCAGACTGCTTTTCTTTAAAATTCTGAGGATACTCTACTTCTATTATTATACTTTAAACAGATGAAGTTAGAAGCAGAATTAAACTTTACTACTTTATCTTGATCTCTGTTGTGGCCATTTATAATCAGGGAGAAAATAGTTGTTTTTAGTAAAAGAGACAGTACGCTTACTGTAGGTTCATGAACAATGACAGCTTTGCCTTGAGAAAGAAGTGCAAGTTTTTTTGATGTTTTTAAACAAGTCTCTTTTAAGTAACATCTTATTTTAGCTGCTTGTTTGGGACGTTGCTGTGGTCCAGGATGTGGTGGTTTCAAAAAGGAAGGAAGGAAGGAAGGGCTTGAAATAGGCCTCTCCCCCTTTGTAGCTTATGCCTCTCGGGTGGAATTGGAAAGGGCAAGAGGTCTCATGTTGCAGGGTCATTTGTGTATTTCCTTCAGCCTTTGGCATGTCATGGGGCGTTTGCTGTGGGATCTCAAACTACATCTTTTCTCTCATAACCTTTGCTGTCAGATTTAGTTCCTTTATTTGCTCCTTGTAGAGTTATTTTACATGACATTAAGGTTAAGTAGAAGCTTTTATTACTGGTATTTTTGATGTGTATGAATAACCTCCATTCTGAAACAAATTTGTCAACCTTTTTTAAAGTGTCTGTTGCAATTTATGTGTGAAGAGAGGTTTTTTGGGAGGGGGGGAGAAATCTAGATTTAGTGCACCATCTCCAAAAGAAATTCAAAGACTGCAATGTATACCTCTGTGTGAATGTACACGTGCACATGGATTTAACATATACAGCTGACAGCTGAAGTAAGATACTTTGAAAAAGAATGACACTGATTGCCAATGATTTGCACGGGAGCATGGAGATTTGTATTGCAACCCTGCATGCTTCCAGTTCATTTTTATTTGGAGATCCTTTGTGTCATTCTCCTCAGCATCCTCTTCTGCAGAGTGCTCTTCTGCTCCCCAAGGCAGCACTCTCCTCTGCCTCACACCTTCTGCCTCACACACATAGTCCACCTTTTACTTAAAAAGAAAACGTAAACAAACAAAAAGCAGACCTTGCATTCATTCTTTAAAAAATACAGAGGGAAACAGTGAGTTTTCTTGTGTTACCTGTTCTGTGTTAAAGTCAATGCTTGTCTTACCTGTTGTCATGCTGAAGGACCTAACTCACAGATGCAACTCCCCTGAATGCTGCACTCCTCTTCCTGTGCAGCGAGTCACTGCTATGCAGAAAAGTTTGTCCATCTGCAAATCACACAGTGTGATGTCAAGGCTTGGACAGAAGTGCATATTGCTCATAGAGAGTATTTAACTGGGTGTCTAGACAGTTACAGCTCTTTATGAGAAAACTGGCTGTTCGGACGTTTGTCAACACTGTAAATACTCAATGTTCAAAGTGTTCATGTAATTAACAAGCTTTTCAGTTGGTTTTCTACTGGTGATACAAGCATAGGGCTTGCCTTATGTTTTATTTTGCTCAATAACCTGATCATCAAATCATATTTTAATATTGTTGGAATACATAATTCTGTATTAACTATATAGAATTTATAACATTGTATATACAATTAGTGTTGCTGCTAAATTATTAAAATGCGTTAAGAGTCTTCACTTTTCCTTTCTGTATCAGAAGAGGGCTGTTGCTGATTTTAACAGAAAGGTAGGCAGTTGTGCACCCAGGAGAAGAAAATATTAATTGCAGGAAGATTGAATTCAGGGTAGAAAATAGAAACATTTACAAATTGGCCTATTTGTGTTTCTGTGGTGGGTGTTAGGCAAATAGAAAGTTATTTTGACTGCTCTGCAGGATATGCTAATTTTTATCATTAAAAATAAAAAATGGAATTTCACATATAAATTTAAACAAATAACGCATATTTAATAGGCAGGTAGCTGGTAATTGTATAGAAGAAGTGAATTTCTAGCCTAGTGTTGCAATTTAAAGTTATTTGAATTTTTTTGTGTGCTCCATTGTATTATATAGTCAGAACATGCTGCTTAACGTTTTATCTACCAAAATGGTTTTTTAAAATGATGTAGGGAAGTGCTAAACATTTGAAATTGTTTTTCTGCTTAATGCAATACCAACAAAAAAATAGGTTGTTTAACAGAACTTGCCAGATGCAAATCTTATAAATTGTATTTAGATTGGAACTTTGCCTAGCAAGACAGCCACTTTATCTTGCATGCATAGGTGTGTGTGAACTGGGAAGGAAAACTTGAGAAGTAAAGGGAGTCTGAAGAATGCCTTTGGACATGAGTGGTGTCAGATAACTGAGTAAACACCATACACTAAGTCCAAGGAAGAGGGAAGATGGGAATCACTTTGGCTGGTCTAGGAGTTCTAGTGGTCTTCCTGATGGTTGCAGTAAATGTCCACAAAAACATAGGCTTTGACTCTCTTTCTGAGAGGTAAAGTGAGGGAATAAAATTAACATTAACAATATAGACTGATAATTAGAGTGGAAAGTGTTAAAGACAGTCACTACTACAGTGGAGATGGTTAATCAAAAGCAGGAGTTGATCTACTGTTTGGGTCAAGGTGCTTCAGTAAAGCTGTGACAGTGATGATGTTAAATGCCAGCACTGCGTGAAGTAACAAATAGGGCTTGCAGTAAGAGGCTGGCAGTGCGCTCAGCAAAGGCTCCGTGCGGTACCCAGCGCTTGATCAGTGAAGATGGTGGTGCTTCCTGCCCCCATCTCATGGACAGAACCGAAGGGCTTGGTCATTCTCAGCAGGAGCTGAGGAGGTTTGCAATGCTCTTCTGCCTCTAGTCTAGAATAACTCAGGTTACCAACTTCTAAACTGTGCTTTGGGCTAATCTCAAGTTTATTCTGCCTTCTGCTGGAGGGAGGAGGATTGTGCTAGGGCAGAAAGGATTAGTGTTCATTAGCTCTGGATCAATTAGTAGACAACACCGTGCCTGCTGTCCTGCAGGTGCTGTGTCAGACTATTGATTTTACTTCACCCCGCCCCTGCATGTGCATGCACGCACACACCCGGCGCCACAAAAGGGGTTTATTTCCTGGGAAGTTTAGAAATGGTAAAAAGTTTCAATTGCGGAGGTTCTGCATCTATTTAAGTTCATTACAATTTGATGGATTGGAGGAATAGATCAGAACTAAGATGAGCTTTTATATTGTGGAAGAAAGGCTTTTTAAAGTTGTCTGTATTCAAGTGGTTATGTGCCATAAATTTTAAGGTTTTAATTTTTAAATGCAAAAGGGTGGCTTAGGAAAAAGGAGGGGGAAAAGCTTAGTAAAATTTCGCTGTTTAGTGATGAACCACATACTTCTTCTGCAGTGAATGGTAGTACCTACAGCAAACCAGGGAGAAATCTAAACACGTCATTTTAAATAGGTTTACATGTCTCTGAAACTGAACTGTCAGATTGAATCTCTCTCAAACATGAAAAGCAGTTCCTTGAAAGTCTGTGCTTAAAGTGTGGAATCAGAAGCAGCTTTACAACACTATTGGTAGGAAGTTTGCAAGGCAGTCCTTCAGCACTGCTAACAGAATATTTCCTGCAAATAAAATCTGTTGTGCTCAGCTCAAAGATACGGCTCCTGTTTCTGTTTAGTATCATATTTTGAAATGTTACTCTTTCTATTTATTTTGTTTCCACTTAGGACAATTAAAGCCTGCTAAACAAAACTCCAAACACCTTTTCTAATAATTTAAAATTACACCATTACATGCAAATTTACCTTTTAAACAGTATCACTTCTAAATGCAAATAGCATGTCTGCACATTGGTGATGGATTATTATTGAAAAAACATCAGGTCTTCTTTATGTGTGTTTGATGCAAGTCTAATGATTATTTTAGTTTAGTATTTCCAGTGATACCTGATAGATTTTTAAACACAGCCATGACTTCTAGAAAATTATGTCAAGAAGAAAAGCAGAGACAGACTGAACTAATACATCTCTGTGGACTATAAACATATAAATTTATACAAACCCATGATTTATGACCTGAGGCTTTTAACTTCCAGACAGGTGCTTTATTAAGTATCTTTCTTATGTTTTTACATGAGAATATCAGCCAACGCAGTGAGAAGTGAAAGGTGCTCAGCACCTTGCAGAAGTCAGTATGTCACCACATGCTCTCATAATGCAATTTACTTTCTTTTTTCGTTGGATTTGCAGGCAGGAGCTTCCCAGGTCATCTTCACTAATCCACTGGAGATTGTAAAGATTCGCTTGCAGGTAGCAGGAGAAATTACTACAGGACCCAGAGTCAGTGCCCTCTCTGTTATAAAAGATCTAGGCTTTCTTGGTCTTTATAAGGTACGTGCTTCTGCTTGGAGTGGCTTCATCATTTTATGCTAAACTTCTATATTGTTAAAACAAAACCTGTTAAAAACAAAGACATCTTTTGAATTTAAAACCCATCTTTTCCTGCAGGGCAGCCCCACAGTGGAAAACTGAAGAAAACTCACTTCTATATTAATGGCAGTGGGATACAAAAAAATACTCCCACATTCTATCCTTTGGGCTTTTATGCCAAGCTACAGGGAGTCTTGTATTGCAGACCTGCTGGCTTCTGGCACTGATCATTTCATTTGGTGGGGTTTTTTGAAAAGTTTCTTTAGCTTTCTCTGTGCGTTTTTCTTATATTTATTTTGAATCTCTGTTATCTCTATTGTTATCTTTGCAGCAGGATATTCTCTTTGTCTTAATAATTTGATGGCAGTGAAACAGTAGTGGGATTTAGTAGGATTCAGATTTTTAAGAAGTTAAGTGGTGGGATTTGTCAATAAATTCCACTGAAAAAAGCCCATAGTGTATGGTACTCCAGCAGAATGCCAGTCAACAGATTCCTTCCCTGCAGGTATACTTACTGCCATCATTACAGATCAGATGTAATGGAGCAGAAGCTATTAGTTTTCTTAAACAAGGAAGAGTGTTTCTTCCTGTATCTTCTGCCAGTGCAAGGAGTAATACTTAAATTCAGCAGTTATATTAGCTGTGCACTTACAAAACATTGCTTTATGTGATTTGTCCATAGACCTGCAATAATACTATAAAAATGTGCACATTTACTTTCAGAGCTGAAGGTTTTGTTTTGAGTACAGTAGATGAGATTCATGACCATTGTGTTTCCTTACTAAACTGTGCCCATTTCACAGTGATTTTTCTCTTTTTGTTAACCTTCCAGTGCAGCTTCTTTGGTCAACTAGATTGATCAGTGTGAGGTCTCACAGTCCTCGCTGGTATTTTAGTAGTGCTTTTGTGTTTGGTGGAAAAAAAGTGACATGCAGGGACTTGTCTTGCTGCTTCCCTCATTGTGGGTTGTTGTCAGCCAGACGTAAGGGACTGATCTTTCACTTCATTGCCTTTGGACACATAATGTGTAAAATGTCTTTATCCTAGTCACTGATGTCAGGATTGATGTCACGTATGGCTTACCAAAATTAGACAGGAACCTGAATCTTCCTCATTCCAGACACTTACTTTAAATGCACTTTATTCTTATTTTCAAGTTCCCTGTATCTTCTGTTTCCTGAGACATTTTATTTTCTGTGTTATTTATGTGGTAGATCAAAAGAGTTTGTACTTTCCGGGCTCAGGCTGCTTGCTGTATATGAGTTTTAGCCTTATATACAGAATTTATTTGCATTATGCTTCTTTTCTCTCTCAGGGTGCCAAAGCATGTTTCCTCAGAGACATTCCCTTTTCTGCAATCTACTTTCCTGTTTATGCTCATAGTAAACTGATGTTTGCTGATGAAAATGGCCATGTGGGAGGGCTTAATCTCCTTGCAGCTGGAGCCATTGCAGGTAATTTTGCAGAATATTTTCTAAAAGTAATTTTTTTTATTCCTTTAGTGAGTAATATTTAATATTCATTCAGTAGCCCCATATAAAGGAAGGGTACTGTACCATTGTATCTGATTTAATCTAAATTTGATCACTGTTATCCTTAGTGGGAGGCGATGTAATTTTGATGAGAGCTAATTACATTTGCATAATGTGGATAAACAGCGTAATGCAGCTCAGCAACTTGTAGTCAAATTTGATCTGTCTGTCTCAATGGGGTTTTACTTGTTACTGAGCTCTCGGAGTTGAAGGCTAATTTGAATCTTTGATGAACATAAAATGACAGATCATAAGAGCTCGGAAGAAAATTGCTTACCTGCTTTTGGATTCTAGATAACTGAAAAGAAACTTTGTTCAAATGTAATTGCTGAAAATAGGGCATTAGTTTGTAAAGAAGCTGAAATTGAAGTATCATACTCTGAAATTTAAAATATTTTAAGGCTTCTCAAACAGGTTTAGTATAAAGACAATATGCAACTGTGATAGAAGATGGTTTTTACTAAATGGCAAGGGGTATAAAAATACTGAGTATAGGAACTATAGTGATGGATATTTAAACATGCAGGTAGAGATTGCCAGGTTCTGCACTGCCAAGGACCAGCTCACTGGATGAAACCCAGGCATCTGCACACAGCTCTCGTTTGTGAACAACTCAGTGCTGGAATCTGCAGTTTAGAAACATCACTGGGCTGAGCAAGACCCTTTGTTACTTGTTATAGTCGTGAGGAATCACTTCATACACATCAGTCACCAGTGCCTTGTGTGTGAAGAGCAGTTTCCCATGTTGGATTTGATACAGAGCGTGGCTGCTTCTGCTCTGTGCCAGCTGGTGCATTCCTCCTGCTACAGGGAAGGGAGACCAGCTAGGAAACGAGTAACAGATATGTAGCCCTGTTCATTCTTCAGTAGTGCAGAGTTGCCAGAAGTAGAAAATTACTTAGCTTATTGTACTCATAAATACCCATATTTTTTAATATATTATTAACTTGTATCTCATATAAGATTTTTTATTTTTAGACTGCAACCTTTACAGCTTATTTTCATTTGATTGATGTTTCTATGTTGTTCATGCTAAATGATGAACCCTGTTAAAAATGTAAGTCTTGTAGGCCTAGTTTTAGCCTGTCTGAATTGCAGATTTCCAATTCCTGACTGCTCGCTCTATTCCTGCTACACGTGCACAGTGGGAATGAATGCAGTCTGAGCAGATCTGCCCCTAAAGAACAAGCTGCATATGGTTGCTTTTAGTGTGGGCTTGCAGCTTAACTTCAGTGCTTCTGTTTTCCTTTAAAACCTCCTGGCTTGGTCAGTGACACTTTAGAGTTTATCATCACCTACACAAGTCAGTGACTTGTTAAAATTTTTCATTTAATATTAACCAATTTTAAAAGTTCAACAGAACTCAAAATTAATTTCAGAATTCTAAGTCAGAAGGTGGTTCCTCTTTTTAAGGGGATGAATTTTTTAACAGTGTTCACAAGTATTCAGAAATCTCTCAGATAACACAGTGATATACTGTGGAGTAATTTCTGAAAATTTTCTCCTTTCCTTTGACTAGAAAGCCAAGAGTGGTGCCTTGGAGGTTTGTTCTTCCATCACTGTTGGTTAATAGCCTGCTGTTGGTTCTAAGCAGGCTTGTAAAACACCAGTCATTGTCCTCAGTGTTTTTATGGCTTGCCTGCTGAAGGAAGCAGCATCTATACTCCTGCAGACCAGTCTGGTCAGCAGTACAGACGTATTTCTGTACAACAGGTGTTTTAAGTAGCAGTTTTCCCATTAGCACCTGTAACAAATGGATGCATAGCATTCAATCCCCAAATCAATCATCTAGGTAACTTGCGAAATATGTTGTAGAGTATTAATAAATACAGTAAGGTTGCATAACTAATTACATATGTAGCCTCTTTTATCTTGTTTTAAACTACTGTTAATGCCAGACCACTAGATATTGAGAGATTCGTTGTTGATAGTTTATTTCCTTTACTATCAGTTAGAGCTGTTAAATTTAGAAGAAACTCAGTGACTATACCAAGCACAACAGTTTATATGAGCGTCAACATAAGAACCTGCATTTTTGGTAATGTCTAACCCTTGTAAAACCCTGAAAATTTGCAGTTGTATTTTTCAGTTAGAAGTGTTTCATCTTTTGCAAGATGCTTTGTGCAAATGAAATGTGGTTTTCTTCTAAAAGGTGTGCCTGCTGCTTCTTTGGTAACCCCTGCTGATGTCATCAAGACAAGACTGCAAGTGGCAGCTCGCGCCGGTCAGACAACATACAGTGGAGTTATTGACTGCTTTAGGAAGATTCTGAGGGAGGAAGGCCCTTCAGCTTTGTGGAAGGGAGCTGGAGGTGAGAAATGCACTCTCAGTATCAAGGCTGACCCCAAACCTGCAAATGAGCACTTGCTTTGTTAAAGGCTCAAATTAGAGCAGTATTTACAAGATCTGATTGTGAAAAACATAACACCTTGGTAAAAATGTTTAGTTTCTATCCTTAGAAATTCTTTTAACACTATGATTTGTAATATTTAACAGCTCGTGTGTTCAGATCTTCACCCCAGTTTGGTGTTACTTTGGTCACTTACGAACTTCTGCAGAGATGGTTTTATGTTGATTTTGGAGGCCTGTAAGTCAAGTATTTACTATTTAGCTTGCACAAAACAACTGCTAAGTTTAAAAAAAACAAAACTTCTTTTTCATGCATGGGACCCATTAAAACTTGACTTTAAGTACCTGTATTTAAAACTGCAGCATGTAAAAAATCCCCCTCATCCTTATATATAATTGAGGGAAACAGGCATGCTACTTCTAAACAGATGAGGAAATAGCCATTTCATATTTATTTCAATACACTAAACTGTATTTCCACTGTAGCAAGACAGTTTTGTCCATTTTCCTCATGTCATTGGAATTTAAAAGAATTTACAAAACTATCAGTAAAAACATAACTTCAGTTTTCGGTTCGATTTAAAATTAAGTAGTGGTCTGACTTCATCATAGAAGTGAATTAATTAAGGTCAGCTTTAACAGTTTTCCACACTCAAGACAAAAAAGACTTAAGTACTTAAGCCTGAACAACTTTACTCACAGTCCTTTCTTACACTAGATTCTGTAACAAAAAGACTTTTTTTTCTTTCTTTCTCTTTGTTCAAACAGCAAACCTGCTGGATCAGAAGCTGCCCCAAAAACTCGAATTTCCGATCTTCCTCCTGTTAACCCTGCACATATAGGTGGATATAGACTTGCTACAGCTACGTTTGCTGGTATAGAAAATAAATTTGGGTTATATCTTCCAAAGTTTCGAGCTCCTGGCATCACCTCCGTTCACGCAAAAAGTAGCAGCTGAATCCTGAAAAGATGATTCAACCTAACAAAGTGGTGCAGTGGAAAGAGCTCACAAGAGTACTACTGTATTTTTTCCAGTCAGCTGCATGTGTTCTAGCTGAACTGAGCTTGCAAATCTAATTGCTCCTTTCTAATATTCATACATACCTGCATTTATTTATTTACACACAAGGAACTGATTGAAGCTGTGGTTCTAAGCCTTGTTTTAACCAGTGGCATGAAGCTGTAGCCTAGACTTTGCCTTGCACAGCTTGCATTTAATGTTACTGTACATATTGTACATCTCTGTACAGAGACATCAGGGCATCTATACACATACATTTATATAATGGGTATTGCAGTTTAAAATAGTTTGAAATGTACAGATGTTTTGAAGGCGTTTTGTTAATAATCGTGACAATAAAATGTTTAAAAACACTAACGTGAATTCACTTCTTTGAGTTTGGAGAATATTGTCCAGTATGATTTTTATCTTCCAGAGATTAAAGGTGAAATGCAGCCATCTAAAGAATGTACAGGACAGGACACAGTGTCTGTAGGAAAGCACTTCACTGCTAGTCACCGCAGAAGAATTAAGATGCAATGTGTTGGCTTGTAAGAGGACACAGTAATTAAGATGAGCACATGCAATATTTTATTTTGCAGCACTACTTTGGGACAAGGAATTCTCTGGAAATACATGGTAATACTAAATGTATAATAGATCTTACCTCTATGATAGCATATTTAAAACACAGTGAGAGATCTGCCAGTCATTAGCAGACTCAAGAATTTTTACAGGGTTTATTACTCAGAGTACCTTTTTTCCAGAATAGAAAATTTGTTGTAAAAAATTGAAAGCATTGTCATTATTTCTAAATTGCTTCGCCACTGAAAAATTTTTCTATGGGGGCAAACGAAAGTTACATTTTATATTATTTTTATATGCAAAACAGATTGTTTACACTTACAGTTGAACAGAAGTGAGAGGAGAAAGCAAAAGCTTGAACTACATGTCTGCCAAAAGTTTCTCTGCTGTATTATTTAAATGCAGAATTATCAGAGGAAATAGGGGAGTCTAGAAAAGTAGTTATAGTGCCCCTGCAGCCAGAGAACTGATGGGTGGGTTTCCAGCCTTGCTCACTGAAGCAACCTCCAGTATTGAGTTTTACATGTTTCTTCTCGGATTAAGGATCCCGGAGTACAGCATATCCCAGCAGCATAAACTGATTTAAGGTTCTGTTATTTACTTACTCAGGTGACAGCAGACCAATATGAGATTTAGTCAATTTTTGAAGAAATGGCTTCTTAAAAACTGAACACTCCACAGACAAGCTGTCCTTCAGCTCTAGCCTGTAACCAAGATACAAAATATTCTGGTTCTGAATGATACTTAGTAAGCCAGAGGTTACAATACATTGACCTGAGGAGTTTGGTCACTGTTCTGCATCCTGTATATATATAAACCAATTAGAAGGCTTCCTGTTTTCGTTCCTGTTATTGTGTTTTAAGGGATTTCTTGTTCTGTACAGTTTTCTGGATAGAGACAGGCTGCCCAGGAACTCTCTCCTGTATCTATATATTTTGTCCTGTGCTTTTCTAAATAGATACAAAAGTGGTGGGTACCCCGTGGCATTTAATCTTAGTCACAGGTTGTTGACTGACTTGATCAAGGTCTTAGGAAGCTTTACAATGCACAACAGCATTTGTATTTCTTACAGCTCTAAAACTGGACAGTTTGGCTCCCAGAAGTCTCATTTAGAGTATCTAGCATTCCTGTTGGTCTCCACATTGCAGGTATGGATTTGACAACACTTTTAATCAGTGCTCAGCTATTCTGGGAGGGAGGAACACAGGCAGGAATGAATAGAGTAGTACTAAATTTAATAAATGAAAATTACTAAAAGGTTCAAACTAGACGAAACTATTGCCATATGACCTGCATGTATGCAACAGTTACTGAAAGAAAGTATTATCTGCTGGATTTCTGAAAATAAAGCTCTGAGGGAAACATTATTAAATAAGAAGTAACAATCTCAGTACAAAACCCCACAAGAACAACCAACCAAAGCCCAAGCACCTCCCCCCACCAAAAGCATCAAGACAACGGGCACTCTGCTCATTAAGAATTCTTGTGCCCGAAGGGTACAAACCCCATCACCTGATGTGCCTGCTCTTTGCAGAGTTCACGCGCTTCTCAACCCAACAGAGCTGCTGTTGTGAGGTTGAGGAAAACCTACCAGGGAGTGTCTGCAAACTGTGCAGCAAGACTGCATGGGAGAGGGAGGGACACGCACACTTCTGACACCAACACCCGTGGAAGCCCAAACACAATTCACTTTCAGACCCACTGAAAAAATCAACCTGAAGACAGAACTGCTGGTACTGCTGCCTGTGTCTTTATAAGCTGTGTCTTCAAAACAGAACTGAGAGAAACAGACAAAAACTTCAAACAAAACAGAAAAGTTAAAATAAAAACCATAAAGAAACAATATTTCTGGACATAAAGCTGATCAATAAATATAAGCCTATTTCCTATTTTTAAGGATATAAAACCAGCTCTTCTGGCAAAACGATAAGCTTGTAGAAGATTTAAGAACAGCAGAAACAAATGTAGAGTCCTAAGTCAAAGGCATCAATACTGGTTTAGTGTCTAATTATTACAACTCAATATTCATTAAAAAAAACCCAAAACAAAATGAACCCAAAACCAAACAACAGCCCCTGACCCCCACTGCAACCATTCTTGATGGAAAACTTTATACTGTGCTAAGAAAGAAAAAAATTAACCTTTAACAGAAATTCCACCCATTCTGTTTCAAGCCATTACAAAGTTTTGTTGCAATAAAAATCAATGAAAAAAATCTTTAACTTAATACAGAAAATTAGTAGCAAGTTTGTCGTTAACAAAACGCAAATCATTGTGCTAGAGAAATTAAGTCAAAATCTAGTTCATTATCCTTTGGAAAAGAAAACCTTGACAAAAATAGCCTTTCTACTATTGGCCAGTTGCTGTGGTAGGAAGTGGAAGACGGAGGTAGAGAAGAACTCTGTGATGTATGTAGTAAAACAAAGGAATCAGCTCCCAGAAACTTTAAACTACTGCAGGGACAGAGATTAGAGGTCAGGGCAGCTGACAAGTGCTTGTATAGTATTTATTTATGAATCAGTCTCACCTTTTAATGCACCAATTCAAACAAAAAGAACCTGGTATTAAATACGTATTTCATTAACTCAGGGCCGATTATCAAGTAAATTTTTTAATTACAGACAAATTTTTATTCACATATATTGCCCACTACCACAGCCTGAGGCTTATCTATATATGAACAATGACAATTACTTGGAACATATGCATGCATATCCATAGGTAATATGAAGAGTCCAAATTAAAGAATGCTTCAGACATTTACTACCTAATGAAGGTTAGTCTGTGTAATACAGAAAGTTTTAGGAACAGAACTTTTACTTTTCAGAAAGATACTGTTTCAGACTGGAATTTTCAGAAGCCAAGTAGCAAATTTACACCAGGTTAGTGTTTCAGCAGGGTAAGTTCCTTGCAAAGTCAAAGTTAAATGTATTAAAAGTTACACAAATCCAAGAATGTGCTTGAAATTTATATATAAAAAGTGACAATGCAAGATCTGATTTTCAGTGATCTTAATACATTTTCAAAGTCCATAGTTGAATCCGTATATTTCTTCCCCTAAGCTATGATTTGAATGGACACATGCTTGCGCTTTTAGGATTTGCATCAAATCGCTCCCGAGTCTCCCAGTGCTGCCTGTTCTCAAAGCTCTATGCCGGGATGCGGGTCGCAGCTTCCTCCTCTGCGTCAGCTCTGTTGGCATTTATTTCTGCCAGCGTTCGACCAAAGCGAGTCCACTCGTCACCGCGAGGAACCGCAATTTGCTGTGGACAAAGAGAGTGCTATTTAGACCTACTGATAAAAAAAATCTGAGCTCACTTTGAACAGCACAGCACTTGAGTAATGTTCAGAAGAGGTTCTGATAGAAAAGCTGACCTTCATGTAGTGTAACTTTTTAAATCGTCTGACCATCAAAAGCTCTAATAAAAGAAGCAGAATTTGAGAATCCTGCATTTAAGTATATGCTATTATTACATGCTTGCACTATACATCTCGATCTGAGAGACTGCCTCCAAAGGGGAATACTAGTGTTATAATATCCTCATCCCATCAGTCAGTTTTGTACTACTGCAGTACATAGCCTTGCAATAGCAACAGCTTCCCTGTAGCAACAAAATTAAGACTACTTCACTGCAAAACGTTTTTGTTCAGTACTTCTCAAGCTAAGGTCAGAATTCACGTGTGCCACAGTTACCAAGAAGATAAAATGACTACAAACATTGATTCTTTCATCTTATTTCACCAGCCTTACAATAACATTCTTCGTTTCTGACTGGGTGACCAATAGCATGGTAAAAAGTTATGCTAGAGTACCCTGAATAAAACATTTTAAAAAATCATTAATTTGAAAATAACAATTAAACCTAAAAATTATTCCTCTAATGACAGGAGAAAAAAAGCAAAAAGCCAGTTGCTAAGTCAAAGAAACTCGAGTATTTTGCAATATACTGTGCACAAAATATGGTATACATACCTCTCCCACGTCATATATAACGATTTGTCCCTCTGAATCACCTACAGCAATCTCTCTCCCAGAATGTGTCCATCTCACACGGTTCAGAGCAGGATTGCCCTCCACAGTGATGCTTGCAGTTGGTACCTGTACCGATTTGAAGCACATTGCTAAAAATGCATCAGGTTCCCCTAAACTCCAGATTACAGAACACACGCACTACCTCTGTGCTGTCTGAAAAGAAGTGCTCAGCACTTCAACTGATGCATAGTATGCAGATCAAAGACTCTGCACGCAAT
Organism: Grallaria varia; assembly: GCA_013396735.1. Lineage (NCBI taxonomy): Eukaryota > Metazoa > Chordata > Aves > Passeriformes > Formicariidae > Grallaria > Grallaria varia. The sequence continues at coordinate 14,284 of VWZG01006664.1, read as the reverse complement.
AGGAAGACTCTCAGTGACATGATCAAAACAACACAATTAGTGTCCCTTGGCCAAAGTTCAAATGTCCTCTATCAAAAGGCACATCTGCACTCTTCCCATGAGACAGGAGGCACAGTTATGCATTCAAGTCAATGACAAGGACCCCTGGGATCTTAAGAAAGATTATGACAGAGGGCAGGGATGAAATCAGCTGTTTTAGCAGGTCAAGTCCTGTCCAAAAGGCTAAACCCAGGTAATTCCAATTTGAAGCCAGGGGCTGGCATATGGTCCTACACTTTCTTCCTCATGTAGTTTTAAGAAGGTGAAATTTAAGTACTAAATATCTGTAGAGTTTTCCCTCTGACCTACCTCCAGCAAGTCTTGAAAAAGTCTGTACTATAATGAAGTTCATAACTCACACCAGAAAACCAAACACTCAACTCTGTAAGTTTAGAAACAAATGACACCTTCACTGCAGTATTACTGTGGCAATAGGAACAACAGTGGTGTGTGGCAACAGGTTGTTCATGCTGCTAAGCTATACGGTAACAAGGCCACAGGGTGGGAGATCTATAATCACCTTCACAACATGGAGCAGTGTTACACCAACAGATGTTTTGCACTCTTGTTATAGGTAAAACAATTACTGCTATTACTCATTATGAGGAGTCATCTGAGTTGCAACCCTATAATCAAACAATGCTATTACACAGAAGTTGCTGGAACTACAGAATATCTTATGAACAACAAAAACAAAAAAAAAATCAAGCCAAAACACTATGGTAAACACTTGACTTTTTTTTAAGTGTACGAACAATTTTCCAGCTACATTTGACTGTTAACCTGACTTTCTTACCTCAGTATCATTGTTGAGATTCCACAGGTCAAGTCTGCCCATCCCGTCCACACAGGCAAACAAAGCAGGGTGAGTTGGAGACCACATCACATCATAGACATAATCTGAGTTGTCTTCAAAGGAATACAGAGGTTTGTTATTCTGAAAAAAAGCGCAAAGATGACAATGAAATACCCAAAACCTGCACTTCAAAATTAGAAAGCTAAAGGGCAAAGCAAAATGCACAGCTTCAAGACCATTACCAGTAATAATGAAAAAGTGAGTCACATTTTAACTTGCTTTAAAATATGCCTCTGCAGAAACCACCCAAAACTTAATGCTATTATTAAAGGTTAGCTTTCCAAAGCATGCAGCCATTTTGCTGGTTGCTACTATAAAACATTCAATAGCAAGCCAACATTTTAAGAGATTGTAAATTTAATGTACTAAGAATCTTGTAAATCAAGCCAGTGATAATTCCATGACAGCACTTCAGACTGTTACTGGGAGATTCTAGCTCTGCTTCTTCTGCTTTGCATTCCTCAGGGCAAGAAACTAACAGAGAAAGAAGTAATTCTGGCAATGGGAATGACATATTTCAATTGTGAGCCTCATGAAGTTTAACTGACTTCAATTTTGGTGCTGTCCCTTAGTACTCCACAAAATTGTAGCAAAACATTTGCATTATGAATATATGAAATAACTGACTTTACAACATGATTTACATTTGTTACATTGTAATCGTTGTTGATAACAAAGGGCAGAAGAGTGAAAAGAATGGATCAGAAGTACACAAATAATGTACAAGCTGAAAGCAAAGCTTTATGTTAACTGTAGTTTTGCTCATCAGTTGTCTCCTCTGCAGGACTGCAGCTAAGAACCTCAGAGTTTCACACGATTGGACTTCAGTTTAGTGAAGTGCCTTAAGTAGCTTACATTATAGCACCACCTTGTGTCAAGGGCTACGAAGAAAACCACTGAACTATCTAAGTTACCTTAGTTGTCCAAAGCTTTACTGTCCAGTCAAAAGAAGAGGTGACAAAAAGATGTGAGAAGTCTACAGGTCCAACTGCAGCATGGCAGTTGATACCTGTGATTGGTCCCTGGTGTCCTTCAAACATCTCACTGATTCCAGCTTTGCTGTTTCAGAATATACAACCAAGGTTAATTTATTTGGAAACTGTACATCTGCAGACAGAGATAGCACTGAAATGCAATTTCAATAGCCACAAGAAAATCTTGCTGCTTTATATGGATGTTACCCCACTGCAAAAGGCTTCACCACAGCAGGACTGCAGAAAACCTGCGTTGAAAACAGCTCTTAAGTTCAACATCTATTTTCTACTAAACCTCAGTGCCAGAATATATCCCAGGGAGAAGAGACTCATTCAGCAGGTACCAGTCCACCCATTTAACTACGCTGTCCTCCAAGCAGTAGCTAAAACTTCCATTCACACAAAGAACAAAATTCAGTCCTCAGGACTGAGCATAAAACTCCCACTGACTTAGAGAAGTTGCATGTACTTTATGGACTCGGGATTCAGACATAAACCAGTAACAATATATCCCTAATAGTCTTCTATCAGGAGCAATGAAAAAGAAGGGGGGAGCAGATGGGAAGGATGTTACACACAAGTGGTACAATTTTGGGTATTTTGGAACCAAAAAGCTGTGCAGTGTGGGTGATGTGTATTTGAGATGAAACCTGGACACTCAATTGTATTTAAGAAAGCAATTGATAAGATACAGTAAGTCAATTTCAAAATAGATTGAACAGCAGGAGAACAGCTAGCCAATTTAAGATTTGTGCGTGATGTTACTGTACAGTTATCTACAAAACAGATACGAAGTTTCGAATGTTCTGCTACAATTCAAATGAATAAAACCACAGTGACCTATGCTGTCCTCATCAACACAATTCATAACACCAATTGAATACTCCAACTCCTGTTTTTAATGAAGCTCTGACTCAGGAAAAGGCGTGCCCTGGAATTCACATACAGCTACTCTAAGCTCCTTCCAACACAAAGGAGAAAATATGCACTTTAAATAATTTATGAGTGTAAAGCATGCAGGGACTCATCCTTTCACTATTTTTATTTCCTTTGAATAATTAAAGTTTGTATTCACCTGCCATGACGGCATGCAGTGTACACAGAGCCTTCTTCACTGCCAACAACAAAGTTGTTGACATCTCCAATAGGGAAAGACATGCAGGTAACAGCCACAGCCTTGGACTGTTTGTGAACCAGCTCCATGCTATCCTGTAGTGAAAAATATCAGCCACTTAATTTACAAAAAGAGATATTAACACCTACAAAATCATTTACATTTTGCAGTAGGAAGGGTTTTTTTTTTATTTCACTTGTATAGATTGGGCAGGAATAAGGAAGCTTTCTTATTAAAATTGTTTTCACCACTAATACAAGTGGACCAAAAACGATACAAAAGGATTAACAGAAAATATTTGATTCTGCAGGTGGGGAAATATTAAGCTACCTTAGTTCTGTGTGTTGGGAAAATGTTGATCAATGTGTGAGTTAGTTAACTTTTTTACAAAATATTAACCTGGAACAGATACTATATATATCCAAAGTTATCTTACCTGTGGTTGGGAAAGCATGTCCAGACTCCAGGAGCATATTTTCCCATCAGTTGAGATACTTATCAAATTATGAGCATTCTGGGTCCCAACAACATTCACACAGTACACTGGGTGCTAAGAAATGTAAAATACTATCAGAAAGGAATTTACAGGTGATAACTTGTTCTGACATAATTAACATACAGTAAAATATACAACTTCACCATTTAACAAAGCATTAAACATCTATCACAATCAAAAGTACAAACATTACTCCCCTATAAAATTGATACTTGTTTTTCTGACACTTTGATTTTTATGAAAAGTCTGGCTCCTCAGTGTCAAAATACCGACATGGACATTTAAGCATTAAGCAAATGCACTGGACAGTTTCCTAGACATTAAACACATCTCAACAGAACACTGTCCTTGAAGATATTTCACCTCCTACCGTGTGAGCAGCAGCTGAAAGTGGAGTTCTCTGCACTGGGGTTCTCTTATTGCTGCGATTATCCCATAGCACTATCTGACCTGAGTATGTGCCACCAACCACCAGATTGGGATGGAATTTTGCAAATGTAGCTGACATCACTGCTGACTGAAAGGAGAACAAGAAGCAACAAAGTACACAGAAACTATCATTCAATGACACTATGCCTAAAGAAAATGAGGCCAAATATCAGAACAAGTCCTTTGCCTACATTTATTCAATACACTATTTCACTATCCAATTACTGAGGGATACACCTTTCAATCTCTCAACAGTCTTTTTAATTTACAATTATAAAATGAAGTTTTCCTCCTCTTTTCTTGCACATGCATACACCTGTATTCCTCCTAGCATAGTTTGTTAGCAAAGGAAGGCCCAGAAACACACAAAATTTTGATGTTTCGTCACATTCCATGGTCATTTTCTTAGAGAATGTAGAAATACATTTTAATACAACAACATTACTTTTGCAATCTGGGCTTCAACAGTAATGTGACAACTTGAGGTTAAATTTCAATTCAACTATGTAATTTTCCAAAATGACGGGGAAAAGTGGCTATCTCAGGCTTGGCATAATGGAAGAGATTTACATGTTTTTATCTTTCAGAAAACTACTAGAAAACTTCCAACTGCCTTTTTCCTGATGCGTGTTTCTAGTTTTCATCCTTGCTCCATCTCCTCAGGCTGTCTTTGTTTTATTCAGTAAAATGAGCCGTAGTAGTATACAATCCCACTCAACCCCTTACACACAAACCCTGATGGTTCAACCATTACACAAGAAGGGTTTTTTTTTGTTCGTTTGGTTGGTTTTTTTGTTTGTTTTGTTTTTGTTTTTTAAAATGAAATAAGAAAATGAATTCTCAAACAGGACTGAATTCTGAATGATGTCAGGAATTCTGAAACAGAATAATGTTTCTCAGCTGCAATCTCTAGCTATCAATATCTGCTGGCAAATAAATGTGGTTAAAAGTGAATGCCAGGCCAATGGAATTATTACATCGACAAGGAAGGTACTTGTCCAAATTCATCAAAATATGATCTTGAGCCTCCCAAGACAGAACCGTACCTGGCAGTGAAAGACATACTCTGGGGTAGTTTTCTTGTACTTCATATTCCACACAAGGGCCACCCCATCAGGCTCGTGAGGCGCATCCTCATTGTTGTTGTAAGAGGCTACAAGTAATTCTGGGTACTGCACAGTAAGTGGGGAAAAAAACCTCAGAGTAAGGAAGATGATTAACTAATGGTCCAGATAATCCTAGAATCTTTGTTTTCTTTCACCAAAACAGGGTTAAAAAACCCACCATACGTTATAAATTAATGAAAAATTGTCCATTAAAACTGTAGTTGTTACTAATTAAGCTCATAAAAACAGCATTTATGCACACATCAGTTTTGTTCATCATAACTTGCTTTTAACTGCAAAACCCAGTAAGATTAACAGCTCAGTCTACTTTTTGCGAACAACGGAACATGTAAAGAACACATTTGGAAATATAGCCTGTATCAACTCTACTTTCTATTAGAGTCAATTAGAACAATTTGTAAAAGCAACTGTTTAATCTAAGCATTACTTTTTACCTGAGATGACCAGTCCAAACAACTGACAACACGATGCTTTGACCAACGTTCATCGAAAAACTGCCTGTTTAAGGACAGTTTTGCTCCTGCTTGAATCTCTCTATAAAGACAATTAGGAGATACTAATCTTAAAACAATTTTTCAATTAAAAGTATTGGACATTCACAGGAAAGTATCATTCACATTACCCTTCTTTGTCCTCCAAGTCTCTTCCACTGTAGTCAAAGAAAATGTTGATTTGCTCAGAAAGGGCTCTTTCAACAATCCTTGTGGAGTGGTCAAAGAAACTTAAAAATTCTTCAGAATGCAAAATTTGTTGTTTTTCCTCTTCTGTAAGTTCATGAGGGGCAGCTGAAAAAAATTTATACATACATTTTCTGAACTGCACACTTTCGTTAGTTTTTTTCAAGAAAGAAAAACAGTATTTATGATTTTTAATAATTTTCATGTTTTATATTTTGCTATGTGATTGATACTTAAAATCTTAATTTCAAATTAATGGGGAAAAAAAAGCTAAAAATGTATTGATGTCTTTCTTTACAGCACATTCAAAATGTCTTGAGATGAACTGTACCTTCTTCCTCCTCCTCTTTTTTCAATGTTTTCTCTTGTTCAGGTTCAACTAACGGTTTTGGAGCAACAACATCATCTTCCTCTTCCTCATCTAAGGAGAAACATTATGGTGAGACTGTCAGTATTTCTAAAGAGGAACAGCAATATTCCATATGAATCTCAAAGAAGCTGATGTAAAACGGTATCATGCAGCTTAAAATGGCTGTATTTGTGAAATGTAGTCCCCAGGATAACATTATCACAAACCAAAATATCACTGGAATATTGCCTACACCTGGGTTTTAGTCGCACTTGATTACGTAGTTGCATAAACTGAAGTAAGACACACAAGAAATTTTAAAGAATACGAAGGCATTTCTGATTCCACAAAAAAACATGTGGTGGATGCATGTTCTGTGTAACATACTGACACGTTAATGCTGCAGAATAAAGAAAAATCAAATGTCTAAAATAGTCTACAGGGCAGCTGCTTACTTGTGATCTGAAACCATCACAGTCTAATGGGTCTGCACATGGCATGAAGATGGCTTGCATTAGCTTTCAGGTTGCTATTCAGAGAGGCAAATTTTGCTAAGGATAATAGCAGAGAGATTACATTTTTTCTGTCATTCTAGATGCAATTCTCATTATCTGTATCATGTTTGGCAATGAGAACTTTACAGGAAAATGTGTTTTCCCTAATTGCAATGAGTAACATAAAATGTTAATGTCTGGGAATACTGACAAGGCTTACAGCACACTTTCTGCATTTCTACATTTTATTCTTTGAATACTGTAAACCAGAAAATACCTTTAAATTATTTAGTGTTATGGAATATGTATTCTTGGCTTTTCTTCATCCACTTTCTAGAATAAGCTTCTGAAAAGACTATTTTTATTGGTTAAACAGCTATGTCATCTGCTTATCAGAGAATGGCAGCAGGAGACTGCTGCATTCCTCATCACAAGTAATGACACAGCATACAAAAGGGACTAGGCTTGTTTGTTGCAGCCATCTCCCTGACCCATGTTCAAAGTTATTGAATACAAAAAGTAAAGAAAAAAAAATCCACATGCATGCACACAAATAGGGTGGAAAAAAAAAGGGGGGGGGGGGTGGTCAAGGGATGGGAACCAGCTGCCAAGCCATGGTCCCAGCAGCCAGGCCAGCTGACTAGATAGCAACAACCAGATGGTACTGCTAGGATTGTCTCTCTGCTGTGAGGTGGCAATGGGATGGCACAACATTTTTCTGCCTGACTGCTTCCAATCATGTCTTTCCCCAATGGCAAGCCTGTGCAATTACCAGCACTCCAGGAGGTCTACAGACAAGTCTTTACCCTGCAAACAAAATACAGCTTGTAGGCCATACCAGCTGCCAAACCACACACATAGTGATAGGTTTAAAGAGCTCTGAAAATCTTTCTAACTCCATAGTATAGGCAATAAAAATACAACTGTACCTGCAGGAAAGAAAGCTTTAAATGACACTGTATAATGCACACAATAATACAAACTCCAACTTAATCAAAATGATAATGACGTATGCCAATCCTACATTACTTGAAATTGACCGATTTTTATGTTCTGACAAGTTTACAGAACTAGGATAAATGGCATGAATGATTTCAATATATGCTCATACTTTTGAACCAAATGGTGAAGGTTAAAATCTTTCCTTTCAAGGGCCTCAATCAGCCACAAAGGAAAACAGTAATCACTGTCTTTTCAGCCAGCCCAACCGCATTTGTCAGCCCTTTCTCCGTCAATGCAGCCAGAGCAATCAACCTGCCAAACATTCAGAATGGAAAAACAATCTGAAAATACAGGGTATAATGCACCTGCCAGTGAAAATGGCCATTTCAAGAAAAGCTAGTGATCTCAGTGACCCTGCTGAGGAGGCGGTGGTGCAAAGGGGAAAGAACCCGTAAAAGAATTCTTAGTGATCTCCACTCTCTTGCACATTGACACTTCCTTACAAAGCATGCCAATTACAGCCTTTGTGCTACTTAAAAAAAATGAAAGCTTTTTTTTTGGCAAAATAATCACGCAGAGAAACAGAAAGACACTGCTCCTTTTTAGATGGATTCACATGTACAGCAAACTGGTAACCTGAAAACTGTGTAACTTCCAGCCATTCTAAAGAACAGAGTCCTTAATGTCAAATCATTACAGGTGTAAACAATGATTAATTAAAAAATTTAACATGAGTTAACACACATGATTTTGAGAACAGCAAATACAGGACCACATATTCACACTACAGTGACTTGGATAAAAAAACCCCTCTTGTTCGCCTTGCCAATCAATCTTTCAGAATTAAATGAAGCCTTCAAATTTATAAATTTGGTTTTGGGTCACCCTAGATACATTATTCTAGCTTTGAAAGTCTCAAATTAGAAATTTCAGCCCAACCTCCCATTAGTCATACTACACTGATTCTAAGTACCATTTTCAGTGACAGGAGTCAAATTCTTGTCAAAGTAGATGGTCAACCCCTTAGTGCTAAGTGACCTTCTAATCTACATATTTTATTCAACAGATCATATAGTTGATTGCTCCTGCCTTTTAATGTTTGAAACATAAATGGCATATATTATACAGAGCTCTAAATTCCTTCATAGTACTTTCACTGCATACAGCCAGCTGATATTACTGCATTTAAATGCAGGATACAGTGCTTACTTCAATATTCTCAAAGTATCAGACTTGAAATTGAACATGTCATCTCACTGATTTATCTGTAACTACATAAATCTAAGACCTTCTCTCTAAAGAAGAGTCATATACAAACTTTCTCATTAAGGGATCTGGAGGGGGGAAAAAACCCCAAACAAAAACCCCCACATATACAAGTTCTTGACCTCATTATCCAAAACTAAAATGCTTTCTTAACCAAACCCAGGATGCTTTCTCACAGAAGTTTACAATCAAAAAAGGCACCATTAAGTTGTTGGACTGCAAAAAGATTAAGAAATGGGTTTTTTTAACTACTTTTCCCGTCTCTCCTTTACCTTGAATTTATTGGATAACAGGCAAGATGCTGGAATTTGCACAGAATTGGCATAATAATAATGTATCCCCCAAAGATAGGAAAGACTGGACATACTATTCCTGAAAAAGTTCCACATCTAGTAAGTCAAGAACCCATGATAAAGTTGTGTACGGCATTTATTTCAAGTCAGCTACCTAAATTTGGAAACCTTAAGGGCATTTTCTAACTTCATCCCCCTTATTCATTATTAAATGTCCCTACTGGCATTTTATGCCACTTCAATTGTCAGTACACCAAACAGAATTTCAGATTAAAAAAAGGCTGCTAAGACTTGGAAAAGTCATAGGGCCATGAAGACAGGAAATGGGACTGTCACATCAACCTATTAATGAATGTTAATTACAATATGCTAAGGGACTAACACCATGTTGTTTCTGACAGGCGAACAGGCGATTTAAGGTTACAAACTGAACAGCAAAGTAGCTGCCACTTTCACGCAACCTTTAATAGCAACAAATTTCTTGTCAATGACCGTTAAAAACAGATTTAATGAACCACTGAATTTTTACTTTAACATCAAAATTGTGATGTATTTTGGCAAGATAGATAGAAAAGCAGTGCTATATATTAGGCTGAACCTAGCAGTAAACACTATAGAGTGGAGTTCCAGTTGTCTGAGTAATCTGTTGCTGCAGAGTAGGTTAATCAGTTAAATCATCTGTGAAATGGATGGCTTTTGTTAAGCTGAATGTCTTCATATCAAGTTTTCCCATCTATATTTCACTGTACATTTAAGGCTAGATAATACAGAATCACAGAGTATTCTGAGTTGGAAGAGACCCACAAGGATCATACATTAATATATATGGGTCCGTTATTTCTTTTTAGAATACTAAAATGCATAAATGCTACATTCATCATAACAGCATCCAAGGAGCAAATCCTATACACCACATTATTATTACTCTGCGTAATATTTTAATTCTATGTCTTGGAGGCATTAGCAGATGATTATTCCTTGAAGAGTGGAGATAATACACTAATATTGTCTGCTTAGTTGTGACAGCTGAGCAAAATCATGTTCCCCTACAGGCCCATCTTTCTTTGGATTGACTGCTTGAAGGAGTCGTAACACATCTTTACTGGGCATTTTGGTGACTAATTGCTGTCCATGTGATTTTGCACAGTATGTTATCAAATCACAAAGGGAGAGATCAAAAAGTATAGTAGACAGCAGTGTAACAAGATGTACGGGTAAGGAAAAAAGAATTAACACCAATGACTGTAACACTCTGTGTGGTGGCCAACCCAAAGCCTGCAGAGCATTAAGATATATACCAGAGTTCACATCTGAATTACATCTCTGTTGTGGAATCTATTTCTACTGCTTGCTAGAAAGAAATGAGTCTAGGAATGGAACATAATTTCAAATTCATTTTCAGATGATAGAACTGAAAAATCTGTTGCCAAATAGAGGTTAAATAACAGCCCTAATAACCAGATGACCACACTAGCTAAAAATCAGATCCACCAAAGCTGAACAATGGGGGAAGCAGAAGAGTTACACACAGTACCACAGGAAGTGAGAAACAGATACAGATAGCAGAAAAGGGGATGTCAGAACAAGGGGGCTGGGGAATGGAGCAGCCTAAACACCAAAGTTATTACAGTAATGGCATACAGACAGAGATGCTCTGGCTTACTAGTTATCAAATAATGGAGAAGAGCATCAAGTATGGCACAATACTTTTACTAGGCCAAAATAGATTTAATTGGTCTCTAAATAAAAAAGATGGTCATCATCACAGTACATACAGAATGACAAGCTCCCCAAAACAGGAGCAGAACAGGCCAAGAAAACAACAGAAAAAAAAGGGCCTATTTTCTCTGTTATATTCCTCAGAACAACGAATCATTTCATTATTTAATTTCTTTTACACAACAAATACAGCTGCTACAGAAAAGTAGGGTTAGAAGACTAAGGCTATTGAAAATTCAGGAGAAAAAACAAACCAAAACTGTGATGAAAAACACCTCAACAAGTATTGCAAATTGACCTTCTACGTGTACTTTGGATGTGGGCATCTCCCTATAAGAACTGTGAAACATATTTATTAACTTTAATTAATGGGGAAATTTAAGATTCCATACTGTACAGTATATGGTGTGAATATACAGAATGACTTCCTGTGGCAAAATCATCATCATGGCTAGGCTTCGCGAATGAAGATTTGGGAAGGGCTCTCCCCACGCTTGCTGCAAGC
>VWZG01006652.1:10760-31651 GCA_013396735.1 Grallaria varia | reverse complement strand
GGCTTACTCTAACTAAGACAACAGGTTATGTTTTCGAATAAATATTCTTATTTCTTTTGAAATTAAAGCAAAAAAAGTAGTGAAATCTCTACTATTCAGATTCAGAAAAGCTGTATTTTGTCTATTAATCCCGCATCAGCTGAAGCTTACCTCAGTAATCAGAAGAACAAATATTTCAGCAGCTGATGGAAAATACCCAGCACCAGAAAATATTTTACCCTGCTTTATCCTATTGTCATGCAGAGGTACACATAACTGACAGGAAGACACCTTAAGAAGACTACAATAGTGTACAAGAAAGACTACAGAATTTTATTTAGAAACTTCAGTAACAAAGGTGGCTTTTTTCTCATAGTCTACACCCCATAGCTCTGAACTGCTTACTTAAAAGTAATGAAAGAGAGGCACAAATAAATAAGTCTATTTATTCGGCTAACTGATATTGCAGGCATGCTTCATGTAAATATATATATACATGTGGTCCTTATTTAAATATGTATATGCAAAAAGAGGAAAATGGCTTTTATTTTATATAAATCTATCCCATAGTCACATTCATATAATACATTGAAATTTATACTTGTAAAATATCATTTACTGTGGATTATTCTGTAAACCTATAGGGTCTAAAATATAGTGTTATTTTAAGATTTCCTTTCTACACATCTTACAAGCATCCAAGGGGAAAAAAAACCTTGCAGGAAATAATGTTCAGTAAGTTAAAATTTACTTCAACATCTGGTCTTGTCTCTGTGCAAGAAAGAAACTTCTAATGATTAATAATGCCAGTCTTCCCAACTTCAGTCATTCTTCGATTCTGTAACCATAATGCCGGCAATTTTTCTAGAAACAGAGAACATCTAGAATATAAATAAAAATGTCCCAGCTGAAATGTTCGCTGATAGGTAGTCTTGTAAGCACATTTATCAAGGTACTTAATGTCAGGGGCTATCTATCAGTTCTCAAGCAGAAGCTAGGACCTCAGGAAGGGTGTTGGTACACACCTTCTCTATATTCTGCAATGTTCAGCAGCTGATGAGCCAGGCGGAATCTCCAGCATTCAAGTCCTGCAGCAATGATAATAGCATTTATTAGTCCTGAGTACAGGTCTTCCTCTGGCATGAACTGTCACAACTTCACTGAAATTAAAGGAATTGTGCCAAATTCCACCAGCTCAATGTTTTCTGGGTTTTGATGTAGAGAAAATGAGGAGATAAAACAAGCAAATTTCAGTTATAGGACTGTTTTAAGTTTGTATTGTATACTTTTTTCCTAAAGAAATGTAGGCATGGTTGCACAAACGGATTCTTGCTTTCCTAATAATACTTAATTCCTTTTCTTGGTGCAGACTGTGTACACTGACCATTCATTGGAATTTCTCCTACTCCATATATCTTCTTGCTCCTCCCTCAGGCTTAGAGGGGAAAAAATGCTGCACTATTCTTGACACAGGAATTTCCTGACCCTTCCTCTGGTCACAAAGGGTGGAGCAGGCTTCTTCCAGCACTTTGAAGCTCCCAGAAATGTAGGGGGAACCATGATGGATGTGGTTCAGACTAACTGTAGAAGGTGGAACCCAAGGAGTGGTCTGAATTTTCTTTTTATAATAAAAGACTGCCAGTTTGAAACAACTCTCTTTGACTGTCATAAGTATTTGTGCTGTTGCATCCTAAAGAGTACAGAAGACCCCACACTGGATGGTAGAGAGATAAGACATCTGTGACTATTTTAATATTTAAACTGGGGTTTTTTCCTATTCTCATTATTGTAGCAAAGAACAAATGGGATTTCATACCTCCTGCAATACCCAGCAAGATTTAGATGGAGTACTTTGAATTTTCCTTCTAAATGTTCATGCTAACTGCTGACTTCCATTGGTTTCTAGGAAAGAGGGTTTTGTTTCCCTAGATGGTAGACTCAATGCAGCTGGAGTTTTTCAAAGGTGCCATTAGCAGGAATCAGACACCTCAGTTTTTAAATCAAATCTTGGTCTGAATGTCAGAAAAAGATGCAAAGCTCCATTACTCAAAGCTGCGCAGTTGTCCTTTGATCTATCACTGGTAATTTAATACAAAGCTTTGCTGGCTCTGGTGATTCTTTTTTTGTAAATGTTGCTGTTCTAAATGGCCTCTTGCTTATGCATGTTACACGTGTTTTGGTATAGCTCTCTGAACTATGGGGCTGTAGAGAGCAAATTCAATGAGTGCAGAGAGCTGATTTGCTAACGTAACAATTGCAGCTGCAGTTAAATTAAAGCTGCCACAACAATGCAGCAGCAATACTTCATTGATCTCACAGAACAAAAACATGGCTAATTTTCAGCTGCATGCTTTTCACCTCTGACTGAGGAAAAATCATCACCACTATACAGAAGAGGCCTTAAAACCTTCCTTAACAGTGGTGCTAGGGAGGAATGTGCACTGCTTGCTGCATGGCAACTGACAGCATCTGTCCGTGCTCCATCTCACAGCGCATTTACACGTCAGCCAAGCCACGCACACCACAGACCCTCATGGCAAGTGTGCCCTTGACTTTTGGAAAGGCAGATTGTATTTTTCATCCATTCTGACCCCTCACGGTCCATGAGAATTTCACTTAAAGAACATCTTAGAAGGGTCCCAAATTGCGCCAGACTCGGATGCATTTGTCTTGGTACACAACTACTCAGGTCATGGAAGCTGCAGCACGGTGTGGCAGACTCAGGCCAGATGTTTCTTTGGACATTGCTCATTCCTTGGGCAGTGTCAACACCAGTGACTACCCAACTCCTTGCTGCACACCTGGACTATGCCTTTACTTCCATCTTTCTCCTCCACCAGCCTTCAAATCCTTACTGTTGCTTAACCCATTTAAAAAAAAAATTGAACTAAGTGAGGGAAGAAGAGGCAGACAAATATCATCTTGGAAAGCAGCAAGAAATCACTGTTAGTTATCCATATGAACAAGCACTGGTTTCAAATACAAAAAAAATGCAGATAAGCTAGGAAGGTACATCTGGCTTCTGCTAGGTAAGTGCTGGTTTAGAAAACAGACTTCACAGTCAGAGTTAGGAACGTTTTTTTCATCAGGTTCAGATAGGGATGAAAGAAGTACAGAATAGCTCAAAGGCCTGGGAATATTCTGCTTTTGAAGAACCTAAAAACAAAACTGTTTCCTGTTGTGTTCAAAAATAACAGATATAGGCTTTTCAAAAAGAAAAGCTGCCTTAGGAAGTGCAGTCCATGGTGACTAGTCTGGTGGGGAAGGAAAGGAGTCTCTCCTGGGGAGACACGTGGAGCTGACCATGGCCCATCATACTTAGTGGGATGCAGCAGGCAACACCAGGGAGATACAGGAACCTTCCCCCCTGGAATCTTCCAAGGCATGGCAAGTTACTCTTTTCCAGGAGGTGGTAGCTCTGTGTGATAGTGCAGACAGCTAAGATGAGCATAGACAGCACAGAGCACAGAGCTGTGTCCAGCTCCATGGACCAAAATTATCTTTGTGAAAAAATATGGTCTGCCTCTTGTGCCTAAACCTGCAAGATACAATAAGGCACAAGCAAAAATACACAGACCCTGGGAAGGACAAAGTTTTGGCTGCTTGAGAAAATTGCTGCTCTACAGTGAACACCTTCCACTCTGCTGGGGTGTGAAAACCATGGTCCACAGAGATTCTGTTTCTTCCACTTTTTCCCTTCTTACCCTTCCTTAGCCTCCTGTGGAAATTCACCTTGTATATCTTCCTTTTCATGTGCTCATATCCACTTCTTCTTTGAAGTCCCCTGTGAAGCCAGTGTTTTATGCTTGTATGACCTCTAGTTTCTTAATTACTCCATTCGGGTTCACAGCCTCCAGAGACCTTGAGGTTTTTTGGTTTGGGTATCTCACAAGCAATAATGATGGATCTGACATTGTAATTAGAATAGCACGATTGCCATTATTTCCTTATTTTGCCTTGAGTATAGAAAGGAATTTCTTTTTTTACAGAGTTGATGTCATGTTCCAGACAAACCACTGAGCACTTTGATAACACGTTCCAGTAACACTGCCTTGTTCTCATTGAAAAAGTCATTTCCTGCACTCTATTCATAGTTTAAATTAAAAATATTGATCCCCTACTATGAGCTGTAAACCACCTACATCTTACTAAACCTAATTAAAAAACATTATCAAAGGAGGCTTGAAAAATTCAGTATTACTAGACTGATGCAAATTTCTTGCCAGCAGTCTTCGGCCACACGTTGTTGAAGTGCTAAATCCTGTGGTTTTCAGGACATCAGCACCTAGTTCTACAAGGTCAAAGCAGATGTTTTCTTCATTTTATTTGTTTTAAAGTCCATTTCAAGAACTCAGTCATTTAAAATTGAGAACTTAGGAGCTGAGGAAGGAAAATACAACTCACCTCCTGTACGGCAGGAATAAGATGATAGGGAAATATATTCTCCAGTCTAAAATCTTGCAAGAAAGAATGACCAAAATTTCTTCATTCACATATGTAAATTTCCTTGCAGAATAAGTTGATTAATTTTAAATGTAAAATACTTTGATTATTTCAAAATTACAAACTGCATATAAATTATATGAAGTAAACATGTTTAAAAAGATTATTTACACAAACATTTTATTTATTAATTGAATAAAAATATTGATATACATATTTGTAATATGAAAATTTATTATATCAATTTTAGGATTTATACTTGTTTATTTTTTAGTTATGGCTTAAGTGAATTGAATTGCGTCACCTCAAATGTCCTGCCTCTTTGCTCTTAACTAGCTCATGACTGAGTCTAAACTTTGGAATCGCACACACACATCAAAAGTGAACCAGTTATGACAGATACAATTTTCCAAAAGTCCTTTCCTCCTGTAACTGCTTGTCTTTCAGAAAAATATCGCTTAGCAGAATATTTTCTGAGAGGACCTGCTTCTATTTGTTTCCTTTTGAACACGTTTGTACCTTAAAAATTGTTATTATTCCATTTAATTTTAGGTCCTTTCCTTCTTGAATAACTGACCTAATATTCAGAAATCACAGAATCACAGAATATGCTGAGTTGGAAAGGACCCACAAGGATCATCAAGTCCAGCTTCTGGCCCTGCACAGGACAGACCCAAGAGTTACACGTCTGAGAGCATTGTCCTAATGCGTCTTGAACTCTGTCAGGCTTGGTGCTGTGACCACTGCCCTGGGGAGCCTGTTCCAGTGCCCAGCCACCCTCTGGGGGAAGAACCTTTTTCTAATATCCAACCTACACCTCTCCAGACACAACTTCAGGCCATTCCCTTGGATCCAGTCACTGGTCAGCAGAGAGATCAGTGCCTGCCCCTCCTCTTCTCCTCACAAGGAAGTTGTAACTGCAGTGAGGTCTCCCCTCAGTCTCCTCTTCTCCAGCTGAACACACCAAGTGCCCTCAGCCGCTCCTCATACGACTTCCTCTCAAGGCCCTTCACCATCTTTATTGCCCTCCATGGACACTCTCTAACAGCTTAATATCTTTCTCATGTCGTGGCACCCAAAACTGCACATAACATTCGGTGAGGCCACCCCAGAGCAGAGCAGAGCAGGACAATCCCCTCCCTCACCCAGCTGGCGATGCTCTCCCTGATGTCCCCCAGGACACGGTTGGCCCTCCTGGCTGCCAGGGCACTGCTGACTCACGTTCAACTTGCCATCCACCAGGACCCCCAGGTCCCTTTCCCTGGCACTGCTTCCCAGCCTCTCATTCCCCAGTCGGTCCGTACATCCAGGGTTGCCCCATCCCAGGGGCAGAATCCAGCACTTCCTCCTGGTTGAACTTACTATGGTTGGTGATTGCCCAGCCCTCTAATTTGTCCAGGTCTCTCTGCAGGGCCTCCCTGCCTTCCAGGGAGTCAGCAGCTCCTCCCAGTTTTGTGTCACCCGAAAACTTGTTCAGTGTCCCTTCCAGTCCTGTGTCCAAGTCATTTCTGAAGATGTTGAAGAGCACAGGGCCCAGGATGGAGCCCTGTGGAACCCCACTGGTAACAGGTCACCACTCTGATGTCATCCCATCCACTGCTACCCTCTGTGCTCGACCAACGAGCCAGTTGCTCACCAACCTCATGATGTGTTTATCCAGCTGTGGATAAACTGTGTGATAAGCTGTGGACAGTTTGTCCACAAGAGTCCTGCAAGGGACAGTATTGTAACCTTTACAGAAACCCAAAAAGATTGCATCAACTGGCTTCCATCTACAACACTTCTTAACAAAACAGGAAAAAATCAAATGCTAAGAGGAAACAAATTTTTTGTACTAGCTTCCACACCAAATGAAGAAATATTTATTAGATCCATCTGAAAAAAAGCAAAAGGATGGCACTAACAATTTATCAGTCATATTAAAATAGCATGAATTATCTAGGTAATTGCAGCTTTAAAAAAATTCATAAGTGAAACACCAGTTTTATGAAAAACATTATTTGTAAAGTAGCAACTATGTTTGAATATAGTTACGTGAAGTTGTAAGTACAAGTAGCAACTAAGTCGGCAAGGAAGACGAGACATTTCTCATGCCTATTTAAGCCTGATTGTTTTTCCTTTGAAAGACACTGAAAAATTTGAAGCATCTTCCCTGTTTTGCTGGCTGGGGTTGTTTGTTTGGTTTGGGGTTAATATCTCAAGTTTGTTGGTCAGCATCAAACCATGGCTTTCATGGTTTAAACTTAAGAACTACATTAAGGAACATTTCAGTTTGAATATTCGCAAGTATGAAAAATTCCAAAACATAAACTGAAGCTCACAGGTAACTGATACTTAAAGTTCTAATCCTGTCATCTTTGTTTCACATAGTGGGCTAAAAAACTTGAAAAATAAACACACATAGATAGGTTATAGTGAGCAAGATTATGCTTATTTTGGATTTCTTTGCTCTGAAAAGCAAATTCACTTCACATGTTCAACATTTTACCCTATTACAAAGATTTAAAAAAATTATCTAGGCCACTTTTGCAGCCAAAGGCATTAACAAGTAAGGTATTAGTATTGCAGGGCTGCAAGAGAATGAGTAAATGCTAAGCAGATGCTCTAAAGGGTAATTAAAGTTGAAAAACTAAAACTATCCTGCACAGAGATTGTTGAGCAGAGATCCATTCAACCCTTTAATGGACAAGAGTCAAGGGCACTGTAGCGTGCAGGATCTTGCTGTTTCAAATAATATCTGATTAGGAGAGAAGCCATTACCTGCTCCAAGGACCTCAGGAACTTTCATCCAGGCGAGATGAGTCAATGGCAGAACACTGGCTTTCAGACTGTAAGGGCTCCTTCTTTAAATCTAGGCAAATCAACCTTCTTTAAATAAAAGCTCCACCACAACTTTGAATTTCCTAAGAGGGTCTTCATTTTATTCAGCAAGAAAAGGTTTGGGGTATGCTGTTTCTGCAACATAGAGTAGATTGCTAAGAATCTGATTTTAAAAGGGAAAAAAGAGGTCATGTATCATTATTCTGCTTGGCCTTTTTTTTTTTTTTTTAGTTTTATCTCAAAAGCTACTGTACTATGTCCTTAATCCTCTGGGAATGGATTGTTGTTAACCATAAATTGTCCTTGTATTTATAAGCTTTGCACAGAATATAAAGTGTCGTTTTTGTTTGTTTTTGGTTTTGGCATGATCTCTCCCTTCTTTATTTCCACCTTTCAAAACAAAACCAAAATGATCTAAGTATTCATATCCATTTCCTGATTCATTATTCATCTACTGCAAAGACCTTTTCTAAATTACTTCAATGGTGCTAAAGCATCCATAGGTATTTAAAACAGATATAATTGGAGATGTCAGTTATGGCCATTTAATAATATGCATGTCCTCCCTTTTCCACAAAAACAAATGAAAGCTGCTAGTCAATTTAGATTTGCTTCTATGTAGTCCCACTCCTGCAGGTACAGTTACGCTTTATAGCTGGCTTGCCAAAACCCAACACAGAACATGCTGCCATAGCATAATAGTCGTTTAACCAGAGGGGATTTTCAATTTACTTTTTTTATTGTCTATAATATTTATAGATTCACTGGGAGAGTTGGAAGAAACTAACATTAGATTTATGAAAGAAAAATAATTAGGAGTCTGCTAGACACCAATACCCAAAACATAGCTAAAATTTATTGCATTTTTCAGAAATCTCTCTATTTAAACTTGTAACTGATGAAGTTCAGCTTGCTGATTAAAGTGAGCAAGCAAGCATATGAGACCACCTTGAGAGGTAACAGGCAGAAACTGGAGCACAGGAAGTTCTACCTGAACATGAGGAAGAACTTCTTTATGGTGTGAGAGACCAGGCACTGGAATAGATCACCCAGAGAGGGTGTGGAGTCTCCCACTCTAGAGATGTTCAAGAATCCTCTGGGTGCAATCCTGCGCGATGGCCTTGTTTGAGCAGGGAGGATGGACTAGATAAACCACTGGAGTCCTTCCCAACCTGACCCATTATGTGATTCTATAAAGACAGTTCACATTCAAAGCAGTACACTAAATTTGGCTGTGCAAAGAATGCCCAGCTGGAGGGCAAAGCTGTGTCTGCACTTGCCAAGGGGTAAGTCAGATGGTTCTTGTTAAATGCTTTACAAAATTTCTCTTTAACCTGGTCTGTTGGCCTGCATCCAAACAGCAGAATTCTTATGGATTTGGGCAAGAGAAAAAAAAAGTAACAAGGCAGTAAAAGAATTAATTCTTCCATAGACAATATTGAAGGAGATAAGCAGCAGTAGATGTAAGTAAAAACATTTCAGATAGGACACTTTAAAATAAATAATTGTCTTTTTAAAATATCAGGTATGTAGACAGCAGATCTTTCCTTTACTTTAATAAGCTGTGTTTTCAGTGAACAGAGAAATTATGCTACAAAACGTTAAGGTATTCCTGAATTAAACGCATTTTAAACAATTTAAGATTACAATTTCAATATGCAACAGAAGTGGCTGCCTTTAGATTTTGAATTCAGGTTTCCTCTGACATGATCCTTGTTTGCTTTTTTACCTGCTTCTGCAGGAAAAAAAAGGATGAAGTTCCAAGGAAGGAGAGATATTTTTTTTCTCCCTTCCTCTTCCATTTAAAGGCACACAGTAGGTGGACCCTAATATTGAGCTTTACAGTATTCAATGCTAGGGGTATGTCAGCTGTCATACCTATTTCTTAACCTGAGTAGCTCTTACGTTCTGGTTTTATTTAGAATTTACCTTGCAGGAGAATGGCAGCCAGCTGTGCCGCTCTCAGTGCCTTGGCTTCAAGAGCAGGACACTCTGGTCCAGAATGAAGCACCTATGAGTATATCGATGAGCTGCCCTCTGAGCATGACACTCTGGAAGGAATACAAGGAGCTTAGTTTCAGATGCAAACTTTTCAGTGTAAAGCACCTTCTTTGGGGCTTGAATACAACAAAGACAAGGTTACAACATTTAGGCAGACTGGCAGTTTGTGTGCACTTCCCTGGGGAATGCCTTCTGGACACACGCCAAAAATTTTACTTACAAATTTTACTTACTGACAAATTTTCTTTACAGCAGTTGCTGTCCCTGAAGAAAGATGGCTGGGGGTAAAAGTTACAGGAAACTGAGAAGTTGTATTCAAATCCTGGAAGAAGTTATAGTGGAATGGAGATTTTAGGGAAAAATGCAGCTGCTACTTCCTGGATGGAGCAGTGCAGTTGGCAGCTCCAGAATGATGCTAAGAGGGATGGAACAAAGGGTGGAACTGAGTAGAATCACAGTGCCCAGGCTCTGTGGAAATCATTGCAGGGAGGGGAACTTAGTGTACTAATAAACCTCACAGCATCTGTCAGAGACAGGAGAAGGTGCCCTGCTGCTGAGCCAACAACTGGCAAAATCTCTCTCCTCAGAAGAATTTGGTTCATTAAAGTCTAATTGCAATATTAACACACACCTCCATTCCAAAGTTACTTGTCTCCAAGGTACTATCATCCCCCACTGGGCAAGCGCTCTATATTTTTGTGACTGTATCTTTAAAAGCAAAGCAAGAGAATTTTAGACAAAATCAGCAACAAAGGTATTTACAACTAAAGTCAGTCAAGTTCCACCTAAACATGAAAAAATAATATAAAAGTAAGTCAATAATGTTGGAAAGTGGTGGAAGACTATCATGACTTCTGGGATCAGCTGATGGGCTGAACCTGTCTTCTCCCCCATAGGGTCACCTATTGTGGAAGAACCATACTCCACAAATGCTGAATACTTTTACTGGGATTAGAGTTTGTCTGTGTGCTGCTTTGAAAATATTTTCACAATCAGATACTATCATCACCAATCCTCGAATCTTAGCCTATCACAATTTTAGATTAATAAAGAGTGTTACTCCTTAAACTCTTAGTGTGAGTCCTTCACACCACTGTCAGTTACCGGTAGTGGGTAACACACTTCAATAAAGTGGGAAACATCCCTTGTGCTGGTGGCTTAGCCCCCTGAAAAGGGCAGTCAAATTGCCCCACAATTCAGCAGGAATGTTCAGTGAAGGGTTCCCATACTGGGACACTGAGAGACTGGTCGGGCAAAAGGATCTCAGCTTTCCTGGGGCACTGGCAGACTAATCAGAAACACTAAGGGTTGAGGAAATCTCCCTTTTCATGTGACAGTTCCTATTCATGAATAGTGATGCCAAAACCTAGTAGCCTTTTAGAATAATAATCGTAGCAATTGGCTTTAAAACTGTAGATTTACCAGCACATTCAGTCTTAAAAGGCTAAAATGGTAAAACTCTACAAATATATTATACAAATATAACAAAAGGAAAAAACATGTAAACTTTTATTCTGGCTGTAAAGACTAATGGAGATTATATATGTTAATTGCTTTGATCTTTATTGTAATCTACCCTGTGTTACTTTATTTTATTTTACTATTACTGCTACTAATCTTCTGCTTACAATAAATCCTAAAATCCACTAAGAAAAGGAAAGAACAAATTCAACTGCTCCAGAAACAGGAAGCTTTCCGCTCAAGGAGAATGCTGATCATAACCGCCCTTACTAGTTGAAACACAGCGGTAAAAGTTGATTGAATTATGAATTAAATTATTCCTTTTTTTCTCTTTATTTATCAAAATCTGAAGAAATTTCTTATAATAAAATGTGATTGTTTCTCCTTCTAAAGCATATGTCATTATCCTTCATTTTTTTTCCTTTTTAGTAAATACAGACACTGAAAATTAAAATGTTTCCAAAACAAAAAACATAACTCGTGACTGGAACTTCAGGTATTAAGGAGAAATGAAAAACAGTCTGTGTGATATATCAGAAGGGTATTGAAGTTCTCTGCTTGTTGCTATGCAGGTGCATTTATGATTACCTCATAACCCACCACTGGTTTTCTCTCTTAGCAATTTATCACCTGTGTCTTCAGGACAACAATGAAGTTTCTTAAGACAACATTGGATTGATTTGGATGTTGCAAGTAAATACAAAACTTGTAAAAACATTTTTTATTTACAAAAGGCTTCAATATCATACGCAATTTATCTATTTCTTATTCACATTTTTTACATTTTTTGTAAATACTGTCAGATTACTTGTCCAGATATGTGAAAGACTTATTTTTCAGTGGGAGAAATAGAGTTTTCAGGAGACAGCATCACAACACCAGTGCTTAGCTGGGGGTAGGTAGTGCAGTGTCACACTGGCAGCTGGAACCTGCTCAAAAAATTGTGTTCTCGAAGAGGATCTCTTACATATCCACTGACACCAAAGGTGATAACCCTGCAAAGGTAGGGTTTGAGTCTCAGTGCACTACAGGGTTGGCAGTAGAGAGGCACATCCAAAAGTGTTCATCTCTCCTGTAAATAACACTGCTACCTCAGAAACTACTGTGCCTGGGCAGTAATTTGATTGGGAGAAAACAGTTTAGCCAAAATACTGCTTTTGTATAAAATACAAGACATTTAAATAAGATCCTGTAAAATTCTGTAACACTCCATAATGCTGCTGATTCCTTTGAAAATGCACGCAGAATCAGTCTGGAGGAGAAAAGACAACGCAGAAAGAACCGTGCCTCACCAACACCGCCTATGGAGACTTTCTGCTGTGCCTTTTGCAACCGGACTTGCCTATCTCGCATTGGCCTCTTTAGCCATCAGTGCGCTTGCAGCAAACGTGGGTAGAGCCCTTCCCAAATCTTCGTTCGCGAAGCCCAGCCATGTGTGTGTGTGTGTGGTAAAGTATTTCAATTATGAACATGGCTAGTGCCTTCTACATGGCTATTTTCATATAATTTCGTGATGTCAGTATTAGCAGTGTGTTATAGAACATATATTCTGTCGTAAGTCACTAAGCACAGCTACTGCTTGTATTGCGTGAAATATTTGTCTCCACTGAGAGGCTCATAAAGGAGATGGTTAAATCTAGGTAAAAGTAGATGTTACCTGTCTTTCATTTTAATAACGCAAATATTCTTTTCATATTGTTACAGTAACCTTTTACAACAAATCACATTCTGTTGTGATGCAGTGAAAACCTGCAACATGCTCAAAATTATTTCACACTCATTTACTTGAATTCCATCAGGATGCACTGTTTTGTGTGTACCTACTAAAAAAGTCACTGCTTTTTAGCTGGTAGTAAGGGGGTTGATGAAGTGAGAAAAAAGATGCTTGTTACCTTCTGTCTCCCTTGCTGAAGCCAGGCTAGAAACCTGTGCAAATCTGATATTTTAGAAATTCTGTGGAAGTGCAGATGAAAATGAGGCTTCAAAGACAGATCTCACAGTAATTTAACAGTAGTCATTTAGAAATCTAGAGACCTTTACCCAGCATTTTTGAACAATTGACTGAGTTGCCCACAGGAAATGGGGGGAAATAAATTCTGAGGGCTATTGAAAATGACATTTTCAGACAACTAGCCAAAGAATTTTCACAAAATTGTCTGTAACTGAAGTACAGTGGAGGAAATTGCCTCTTTCACCTGTATGGTGTTTTGATTAAATGACATGCACTGAACTATGTCAAAATAAGGTAGCATGTCAGCAGGCTCAAGAAATAATAAACTAAATTCATGGCATCTGCAATTCTTCCAAAGCCAACTGTATTCTTCAAGGCACAGATTCAATCCAATGAGTTTCCTTAATGTTTTATTTCTTCTCAAGCCTGGGAGAGAGACCATGAACAAGCACTCAAAGGCAGGTGGAAAAGTCCCTCCGCCTGGCTTGCACTAAGCTGGCAGTAGCTTTCAGCACTGGACACAATACAGACAAAGAGAAAAGTGTGCTGGAGGAAATTTTCAATGGGGACCTTGACAAGATCAGACCCTCTTTGACTCAGTGCTGGCCTGGCCTGAGGTTTACAATAATCCGCCTAGTGGGAGAAAGCAGCCGTTTTCATTCCAGGAGCAGAACTTTCTGAGATTGCTTTTCAGTGTCAATCCTCCTCCATGAAAGCAAGTTGAGATGATTCTCTGTCCTAAATGCCTTTCTGACTGCTCCTTTTTTGTCTTCTAGTCACTGAAAGTGCCAAAAAGCTCCTAAAGGACAAATACCAAAGACTATCACCAGCAGCTCTCCCCCAGGGCCTTTATCTGCATTTTACCCACGTTTTTTACTCATATGGAAAGACAGACAAAGAGGCTGTAAAATGATGGAAACAGAAGGACCACAAATTTGAAGGCAACACCCAGCCATGCATTTTGTCTGCATGAGACCTGACTGAGATCGGTGTCTGGATGACAGACAACCAGTCAAACTTGAGTACAGGCAACATCTCTGAGTGTGGTCCAGGTGTTGTTTCTGGTGGGTTGGGCATCTACAAATCCAAGCCACTTTTACTTCATCTGGAAGAACTCTTCCAAGGCCAACCAGAAACTGACATCTACTGGGATCTTGACTTCAAAGACATAGCATTTACATTTAACAAATTTAACAGCTTCCCAAATATTTCACAACTCACTTTGGTTCAAAAGACTTATGCTTGGACCATTGCAGTTCAAGCAGAGGACCATTGTATATATTTTCTTTTGACACTGGATCATTAAAAATCATAACCAGTCACAATGATATCAAACTGAAACAGAATATTTTCCTTCTGAGCCACTTGAACAAAAAACTACAGTATAAACCTACTCCATCCTACCAAGCAGATTTCACTTGAAAGATTGTATTGCACACTGCATTCACCAGCAAGGATATGCCTGAAAAGGTATAGCATATGTTGTGTGATACTCAATTCATTCTGTTGTGTACAAAATCCCTTTTGTCTATGTTTGCCCACCAAACCAACCACAGTGGAAATGCAAAGAAGTAGGAACAAGTTACAAGTTAAAATAGGCCATAGATAACACCTCTAGCTGACATGATTCTCATTGTTCCTGTGTACATAAATTTGGGTTCAGCAGAGTGGGTGTAAATAGCTCTGGAATGTCAATGTCATTTTGAAAGGATTATATTGATTCTGCTTAATAGCAAAAGATGTTACAAGTGCTGTTTAGTACAAACAATAAAATAAGATGTAACTACAACTAGAGTTGACACGGACCTCAGCTTGTGACAGTCCACATTTTCAATACATGACTCCTGTGCCTTTTCCATTTTTTCTGTCAGTTTGTCTGCTTGTAAGAAATGTTTTTTCCTTTCTAAGACTTTCACTATTCTCTCTAGGTCTATGAAGATTGCAGAAACTATCTGGATGGCCATGTGCTTTTTTCCCTTATTTTTGGTAGCCCTCTCAAATTTTGTTCAGGTTAAAATATTTTATAATGCATCTGTTTCCCATCTCTCATCTTCATTCTTCTGGACAATACTGACAACCTGCCAAACTATCTTGGCACAGATATTTGCGAGGCTGGAATTTATGGACTCATATAAGTATTTGTATGGATTGAAACTTCATTCCTCTGTGTGCCTCAGCATTTTTTAGTTAAAGAGGTAAAAGAACTCTAACAAATCTTCTGTCACTCACTGTCCAAGTCAAGAATCCACCCAAATAAGTCATATAGTTTATACTACATTCTTCTTGTGGAAAGGATTATTCACCAAAGGTTTCTTTGCTTTCAGTCCAACAGAAGGTATTTCATGCTGTGGAATTTCCCCTGAAGTCATTGGTTACTCAGAGAGAACAGGAGCTCAGCCGTGGGCAGCAAGATAAGGTGAGGCTTGCAGCAGCCCATACCCAAACAGGGAGACCTAGACTGAAATCCAAAAATACAGTAGATACAATATTTTCTGAAACTATGAAGGGGGTGATCATTTCTAGATTTTTGCAATGCCTTGCTACAACTGTTTGCATGCTACATGATAACCATTTTCGGTTTTCTACAGCCACGTGCAAAGGAGTCAGTCTTCTCTGCTGTTAAAACTGTGTCTTTGAGCAGCTATGAAACAGAAATTCTCCACATCATCATTGTTTCTTTTCTCTGAGGGGTGAATTTCTTAGCTCTGTGTTTCAGTGTAAGATTCACAATGTTGTCTTGAGAAATGTTTGAAACTGCAGATTCTAGAGAACAGATTTGTAACTATGAGGTGACTGGGGGATATTGGTTTGTGGGGTTTTGTTTTTTCTACCAGACCTATGGCATGTTTCTGTCAGGATGGGACTTAAGGGAAAAGGAGTCTTAAACATTTTCTGTGGAAGTTTTCTATTTAAATAGATGAAATTATATGGTCACAAAATCTGTTTTGCAGTTTGGACCAATATAGCTTAAGCCTTCATGTCTTTCCCTTTTTTCTACCTCTTCATCCCCCTATCCCCAACTATAAGTACAGTGGGCCAGTGTAAATATGCTTCAATTGCTCTGCCAGCACTTCTTGTCAGATGTGTGGCTGAGTCACAAATTCAACCTAGACTGGAGCCACAGAAAAGAGAAAATTCAAAGTTATGAAACTTTCTCCTTTTACAGCAGTTTAAGAAGCATTTTTAGTTAAAGCCTTTATATCTATGCCCATCTTTCACAGTTACAACCGAACCAAGCTGTTAAAACTTAATTCTCTGTGGTTCCATTTAAAACATAAATTCTCTTGCTTTCAATTTTGATTTTTCTTTATTCATTACTTGAACTTCCATAGGATTTTTAAAACTGAAATGAAGCTGTTTACACTGTGAGAAGGTTGCTCGTTAATGGAGCAAATACAATACTGCAACTAATCACAAATACTGATTTAAAAGAGAATTGATTTCTCCTTTAAAAGACCCTAAAAACAAAACAAAACAAAAACAATGGGTTGTTTGGTTGGATGGGGGGTCGTTTTATTTTGTGAGGGAGTTTTTAATCTTAGTGGAAATCAAATTAAGAATTTGAAAACTACAGTACAGAAACAAAAAAGCCCATCTTTTAAAGCAGGCCCTTTCCTCCGCATTATAGAATTTTTTACAAAGGAGGGAAAAAAAAGAAAAAGGTAAAAGAGACAACAGAGGGACTAAGAAACGTGAAACTGAAATAATCCCACGGAGGTCTGGGGCGGTATTTCTGTCGTGGCCGGTGCAGAGCAGCGAAACCGGGATGAAGGAGAGGGATGTGGTGCGAGCCGCCGGTGACACCGCAGGGTCCGGGGCGTGTGTCCATGCCACGGGCCACAGAGTGGCGAAAAGCTGTTTTCCGTGCCGAGGAGAGGCAGAGAGGCTGGTGGTTGCGGATGCCGCTCCGGCGGACGCCCTGCCAGGGAGGGTGACAGGGGTGCGGGGCCGCTCCCATGCGTCCTGCCCTTAGAAGGAGAGGGCGGACACCCGCACAGGGACACAGGCGGCAGAGGTGGACGAGAGACGGCGCTTCTCGACGCCAGACGGAGGGATTTGCACTCCCAAGCTCCGGAGCTCCCCCGCGCCAGCAGGACCGGGGCATAGCGGGCCGCGGAGCGGGTTCGGGGACTGCCCTCCTGCTCCCACCATCCCCGCCCTGCAGCGCGGGCAGGCGACATGGGCACAGGGAGCCTTGCCTTATGCGGCTCCGGGTGTTCCCTGCTTCGAGATCTTGGGGCTTTCGCAGGAGCCGGGTGGCCGCGTCCCATTCCACCCCGCAGTCAGGCGTCAGCCCCCGGGGTGCAGGGAACCCCGTAGGGTCTGCCGTGCAGACCCAGAGGGCGGACACGCTTTCCCAGCTTGGATCGTTGGCGAAGAGTTTACAGGAAGGTTTACAAAGAAAAAAAAAAAATAGAAAAAGACAAAATGTGCAGAAACACACTTGCCGGAGTCGGGGAAGGAGGAACTAAGAACATATCTCGCTGCACAGCAGCAATCCCGCCACACGGCCGACGCGTCTGGGCCCTCCCGTCCCCACTCGCCTCTCTGCCCCGCGGTGCCAGTCAGCTCTACCCAGCCGCACTCATGGTGCAGGGTGTTCCCCAAGCCACCGGATACCTGAGCGCTCAAGAGAAGTTTCGGCTCCCTAATCCCTCCAGGCTTATTCCTCTGACACCAGGGCGGCACTTAAGGAATATCTACGACACGTGTGGTTAGGAGTGATCAAAGAGGAGATAAGATCAAAGATCACTTTAATTGAGAAAATAAGGCCAAATAGGATTTTCAGAAAATCAGCTACATATCCGAAGTTGTTAAAAGCACTATTTTCTTTTAATGTAAGACATAGAAGTTCAGAAATTACTGGACACTTACATTCACGTGACACACATATTTCACATTCCCTTTTACTTATAAGTAACACAGATTACACAAAAATAAACAGGAAAAATATATATATGTATATATATATTTGGTCAAGCATTCATTCCAGGGGTACGCGGCAGCCGGCCCAGCGCCGGTACCCGGCCCAGCTCCTTCCCCTCCTCGGGCCACGAGCAGCCCCAGGTCCCGGCCGCAGACGGCGGGCGAGGCAAGGGCACGGCACGGAGGGGCAGGGAGCAGGGCGGGCAGAGGGGCTGTGCGGCGGGCAACGCAGTCCTGCCCCAACCCCGAGCCAGGCGGGGAAGGAGAAGTACACCGGGTTTCCCGGGGCCAAGCAGCTGCGCTAGCGGCAGAGTGGGGACTCTCTGCGGGCGGAGGGTTCCGGAGCCGCCCCCAGGACCGGCCGGGCCAGGCCACGCTTGGCTCTCCTTGCAGTGACACCGCCTGCTTCTGGCCGTGGCTCTCAGCTTGCGGGAGGCTCACGCATACCCCGCCAGGGCTGGCCCGGGGGAGGAGAGAGCTTGCTTTTCCCACCTGCGACGGCCGCCAGCAGATGCTCTCGGCCCCTCCCCTTCTGCCACGGAGCACATGGCAATGTTTTGGTTGATCGGTTTGGATCGTTATGTTGTTTGTCTTTCTATCTTTCTTTTTCTTCTTTTTTTCTTTTTTTTTTTCTTCCCCCACCACCACCCCCCGAGCAAAATATGCCTTGTCTGGCTGCCTCAGAAGCTACCGCAACATCTCGGGAGAAACTTCCAAGCGGCTTAAGGAAGAGGGGAAAAAAAAAAAAAAAAAGAAAAAAAGAAAAAAAAAAAAAAAAGAAAGAAAGTAAAGAAAAAGAAAAAGAAAGAAGCGCTACTTCACAGGCTGCTTAAACTCCCTGTGCCGTTGCGTGCGCGGCGTACTCAATAGTTGCAGAGCGCCAAGCCTTTCTTTGCTGGGAAACACTCTGTCAAAGGCATTTTAAAAACAATAATCCCCATAAATCTCCATATAATGAGGCGTGCGGTTGGGGTTTAAGTCCCATCATTTCCCTGTGCTGTAACGAAGGGAAGCTCGATTAACTGGAAGGTCCTAGCATAGCAGTAGAGCTGTCAGGCACACGTAACGCAGAGGGGGACGTTGCTGTAAGTACCTTGCAAGCTTAAAAATCCGGTCGGATTTCCCAAGAACACCCACTTGAAGCTTTCACAGCCCGGGAAGCAACGCACCCAAAGCTCCTTCGTCCGCCTCCAGCCTCCATGCTCACACTACTGCCAGGCTGAGGTCGGACTCTGAGTCCACCGACGTCGCCTCGTAAATCCAAGAATAATCCCCGACACGGCGGTTTCCTGCATAGGGTAGTTTGTTTTTACCGATGCTACTTGGGCAGACACTGTGGTTTACAGCCACCACAAGCAACGACCTGCAAACCCTAAGTCTACCCAGAATGATGGAGGGGTGGGAGGGAGGCGGGAGCGCCGGCGCCCGGCAGCGGAGGCCGTGTGAGCCAAGGGCGGCTGCGGAGCCCCCCCAGGACCGGGCGCCCCGCGCCGTTGCGAGCGGAGCCCCGTCCTGCTCCGCGGGGCTCGTCCGGCGGGCGTAGGAGAGAGGGACTCCGGCGCGCCGCGTGGAGGGGGCGACGCCGGGGTCCTCCCCTTCGGACTGCGCTGTAGAGGGGCTGGGAGGGGGCGCACTGCGGCGCGGGGCAGGCGGGTGGAGCGAGTAGCAGGACCCTGCTTGCCCCGTCCCGGAGCGGCGGGCTTCACTGCCGGCAAAATTTGCACTTGATTATTTTCTTAAAAGCACTTTGGAAGTCTTTGTTGAAATAGGCATAGATAATGGGATTGAGAAGGGAGTTGGAGTAGCCCAGCCAGTTGATGACTGCCCCCAGCCACGCGGGCATGTAGCACTTACTGTCACAAAAGGGCAGGACCAGGGCCACGATGAAGAACGGCAGCCAGCAAAGGATGAAGGTGCCCATAATGATGCCCAGGGTCTTGACAGTCTTCCTCTCCCGGGACAGAGCCATTCTCCGTTTGGCCTCCGTGTTTTTCTCATTGCGTCTCTCGAAGGAGGGCGGTGAGGAGCCGCACGCCTCGCTGGGCAGCGGCAGGTGAGTCTTGGAGGAACTATTGCAGCGTTGGACCTCGATGATCTCCAGGGCAGTCCCGTCCTGGCCCTGCCGCACCGCGCCGTTAACGCAGGCACCTGTCTTGGGCTCTACAGTTCGTCGCCAACCCTTGCCGGGCTCCCCGTTGCCTTTCTTCTGCACGGTGGCCGGAGAGAGAGTGAGACAGGTGTCGGCGATTTTCTTCTTCTCCGCTTTCTTGACAGTCTTGCGGATTCTAAAGCGGGCCGCCTTGAAGATGCGACCGTAGAGCACCAGCATGAGAAGAAGCGGAATATAGAAGGCGCCGAAGGTGGAGTAGATGGTGTACCCGTGGTCCTTACTGATGGTGCAGGCGTCGGGGTTCGAGCGGTCCTCTGGCGTCCTCCAGCCCAGCATGGGCGGGATGGATATCAAGAAGCCAACAAGCCAGGTCAGGCTGATAAGCACGGCCGCCCGTCGGGGCGTCCGCTTGTTAACATAGTCGATGGGGTCCGTGATGGCCCAGTACCTGTCCAAGGCGATGGCGCACAGGTGCAGGATGGAAGAGGTGCAGCAAAGCACATCCAGCGAGATGAAGATGTCGCAGGTGACCTGCCCCAGCGTCCACTTGTTCAGCACCTGGTAGAGGGCTGCCATGGGCAGCACCAGAACGGACACCATGAGGTCGGTGACGGCCAGCGAGCCGATCAAATAGTTGGCCACGGTTTGTAGGGAGCGCTCCAGGGCGATGGCCGCGATCACGCAGGCGTTGCCGCTCACGGCGCACAGGATGAGCGTGCCCAGGAGCAGGGAGGTGAGTACCTGGTAGCCCAGGGTCACCTCGGCGAGGCCGGGGCCGCCTGTCCCCTCGGGGGAGCGCGCTGGGGAGGTAGTGTTGTTGGCCACATCCATGCCGGGCGGGGGGGGTCGCTTCAGGAGACAGGCATGGGAAGAGGCGCCGGTCACTTGTGCGCTCCCGTGGCAAGAGGCATCGCCTCCCCGTGCGCTTTGGCCACGCCGGGTGTCCCCCGCTCAAGCACCCCTCCCTCCCCTATATAGCGCGGCGGGAGGCGGCCGAGGCTCGGAGGATGGCGGCTGGCGGAGCCGCCCCGCGCCCGCCCATCCTCGCCGCCTCTGCCCAGCGCGCAGCCCCGGGTGGTGGGGGTGGCCCTCCCGCCGCCGCTCGCCGAGCTCCTGCCCCTCACTCTGCCGCTCTCGCCCTGCTCTGCCTTCCGCGCTCCCGAGCTTTCTCCCTCCCATCCATCCCTCCCTCCTTCCCCT
>VWZG01006647.1:1647-17604 GCA_013396735.1 Grallaria varia | reverse complement strand
TTCTACACAGCAAAAAAACACACAGACGTGTGTACTCAGTTTTCCCTTAGGAAAAATAACAGCCATAATTACCTCTTTGCTTCCACAATACATTTTACATTTTATGGAAGTAAGTGATCTTTACAGAGCTATTACTCATCATGTGACAACAATGGTAGGACAGCTGTTTCTTTTGCATCCTCAGTCTGAATGTACTAATGCCTTTAAAAATATCCATCAATGTACATGAAAGAGTCAGTATGACAAATTCTTGCTGCTCAGAGAATAGGGAAAATTGCAAAGGAAATTTTGTCTGGCATAACTCAAATTTACAATATGTATGAGAAAAACAGATTCAAAGTGTCGATATTTTAATTTCCAATAAATCACTGTTTAATTTCCAAAGCATTTTGCTGTTACAGTCATACAGGATGAGACCTATACAGAAAATGTGAGTTTTAAACATACCAAAGAGAAATGGGCCTCAGATCGCAATAGTGGTTTCACCCATAAAATGGGTAATATTTGGGCTTTGAATATAGGTCTTCATTCAGTTTTCCTGTGCATATATCCAGTTCTTTTCTGGGCCTTTATTGTAAGGCTGTACAGAAATATATACATTTAGGAAAGTTTGAATGAAGGTGTTTGATTATTTAACTACTTGCCCTAGGGAAAAAAAAATGAATCACTGAATTATTTGTATGTATATATGTGATAACATCAAGTGTTACAGATAGAATTCCTCTTCAATTTACTACATTTCATCTGTCTCTTGCTCTACTATAAAAACAGAAACAGAGACAGAATTAAAAGTTTGTGTAAAAAGATTGGTGTAAAGCAAGTAGGACAAATACTGCTAAAGCACTAGTATAAAACCAAGTGTTTAAAGAAATTACAGCAGAACAGTAAGAGATACATGACAAAATATATTGGTTGAATAATACAGAGAGACAGTTCAAACATTCTGAACTGACTCATGCTTATATCATAAAATCCACAGAAGACTACTGAATTGGCAGTGAAAACATTCTCTCTCCATGCAGATATCCATTATTCTAATGTAGGTTTACGTTCACATGGCACATAAGCTCAAATACACCTATATCCACTAATTATGAATGGCCCCAGTGCATGTTTATTTCCATAGTCTGCTTCTAACAGCAGTGATAATGGAAGCTCATGGCATAACTAAATGAGTAATTATCTGGTAAGGCAAATGGACACCACCTGTGACTCAGGTCACCAACACACCTGCCAGGTAATTTATCTCAGGGAAATATTTCTCACTTCAATTATTATTGCTCAAATAAGTGCATGGCTGATAAAAATTGGCTCTATAGTCAATAGGGATGCCTTTTCACTAGCCTCATGGAGCAGTGCTGTCAGTCAAGAAAGGTGCTCCCCACAGTTTATCAAGGAGAAAAATAGACAAAAAACCCCCCCAACAACCAGACTCTGAAACTGATTTTATCTATTCTCCTCTGGGTCCCGAGAGCCACTAGCATTACCACCTGCCCCTAAGCATTCAGTTTTCCTTCAACTTCATACTTTGCTTACTTTTTTTGTGGACAGAATTCAAGCTGCTCCCTGAGGCTTTGTTATGATCCAGAGAAAGTGAAGATATTCTGATATGGGTAAACATCTGTCTCTGCTGTAGGAAATACCTTTAATTTACCTTTAGCTCAGTTGCTGATCTAGGTCTCAAGTATTATGTACTCATTCTACCTCTGTGACTTCTGGCCTCCCTAAAATATTTTTGTTCCTACTCTTTAGTGACACAGTGATGTGCTGAAATTTATTCTTCATTCTTGCCATGACTGATAGTTTTCCTAGACATAAATGACAACTGTTTTTTGTAGTTTTCACTTATCCTTACCCAAAACAGATGTGAAGAATTGAGCAATCAAAGTAGTGACATTTTACACAAAGCTTGCAAGGAAGTACAAATGGCTACAAAAGATCCAGCACATATTCAGACGCTTTTAAGAAATAAGCAAAAATTGCAGAACTTGATCCATAGTATCTTTTTATGTCATGTTATTGGGGCTGGGTAATATGAATGCATTTAGAAATATTGCTCATTTTTGTGGGGTAAATCATTAAGAGATATCAACTAAGAACACATAGTGTTTAGTGGTTAAATTATGAGATACTCTCCCATCTACTGGCACCTGCAACTTATTAACTTGCAGAGCCAGAGGCTGCATTTGGAACATCATTATTAGAAGTCAAGAAATGTCATTGCTTGAAGCTGTTTCTTTAAACACATTTTGCCATTAGCCCTTTGGAGCCACGACAGCTGCAAGATTCATTAACACAACCTGTGGGGAGCAAGTACAGTAAAAAACCATCTACACAGAGAACAAGGTTTGTTTCATTCAGCTATATATTCTAAAATTGAGGTATGTAGGTTATTTATCTAGACCTTCCCTGTAGTCATCAGGCAGAAAAAGGTGCCTCCAGGTAGTAATTTACACTGGATGTTCTCAATACCTTTCCTCATACGGGAAAAATCATGCATTGGAAGTAGCTGTTTTATCACGACTGGTTTTGGGGGTCTACTAAATGAGAAGCCTCCCAATTGTGGACAATAGAGTAGATGAAATTACTTCCAAGTGAATAGACTCTGCCAATCACCTCATACTGACTGCTGTTACTGGCTGCCTTATTCCATTGTGCAGTACAGAGAAATGGAGAAGAATTTGGTCCCACTTGTATGGGCAATTAATACTTTATATGGCTGATTATCTGATATGCCATGCAAGAGAACAGAAGTATCAGAGACACTGCATTCACTTTGGGTAGAGACAGAGAAGCGGCAGAATAGCAGTCCTTATTGTACAAAATCCAGTATACTCAGAAAGTTTTATGGACCTAGGAAATGAACTAACAGGAAAATTAACACGTGCTCAGTGACTCCCACAACGACTAATCCTAAATGTTGTTCCTGGTGATATTACTGTTATACCCTCCCAGCACAGTTAAAAGACTATCTAAAGTGGCCACAACAAAATAACATTAATATCATGATACCAACAGTGAAACATGACGAGAAAGTAAAACATAAAAGAGGCACAAAACAATAAACTGCTAGCAGTTATTGCATTCCACTCATAGCAAAAGCTGCAGATTCCTGTACTGCAGTGTCTGGTACACCTCCTTTTACCAGGAGGGGAAAAACTTCAGCTGCCCCACTTATCCTGATTTAATAGTTCTCAGATTAGGTGTCATGGTCTGAACTAAATTCATGGCCGTTCCAACTGAAGTTCAGAAGTCCAGACAGAAATCCAAAAATTTGCAGTGACACTTGAGGTTGCCAACCCAACTGATGAAGGGCAACAGCTTAGAAAAGACTAAAAATTTCTACTCTTGCAGCATTTGTGAAAAGAAAGCTACAAAAGGAAATAAACTGAAAACAGATAGGAGGTAACCACAAGGTATTTTTTTTGCCAGTTCCTTAACAGCAAAAGGATACTTTAAGTAAATGAGAAGCATATCTTCTATCTTAAGGCATGAAATGCATACATATATATGTAGAGATGTACAAACACAAGATACATTCCATAGAATGTGCTAGGCTGATTTATGTTCTCTTTGTGGTCTAACCCTAGAGTAACTCTGCAGTTGGTAGCAAAACTAGTATTTGCTCCCAGGAGCCCAGGACAGAATTGTACAGAGTAACAGCTGTTACTGTGTGTTGGGTTTGTATGGCAAGGTCTGGGGAGTGGGGAGCTACAGGAATAGCTCCTGTGAGAAGCTGCCAGAAGCTCCACCATGTGTGATGATGCCAATGTCACCTGGCTCCTAGACAGATCAGCCACCAGCCAACGCTCAGCCCATCAGCTGCAGTGATAGTGCCTATAGGATAACAGATTTAGGAAGGGAAAGAAGTTATTGCACAGAAGCAAATAGTAGCCAGAGAACAGTGGAGTGAAAATATGTTAGAGCAACAGTCTTGCAGACACCAAAGTCAGTGGAGAAGAAATGGGAAAAGGTGCTCAAGGTGCCAGAGCCGAGATTCCCCTGCAGCCCATGGTGCAGCCCATGGTGAGGCAGCTGTGCGTCTGCAGCCCATGGAGGTCTCTGGTGAAGCAGATGTTCACCCATAGAGAAGTGGGTGCCTGGAGAAGGATGGGAGCCTGTGGGAAGCCTGCGCTGGAGCAGGCTGATGGCAGGACCTGTGCACCTGGGAAGGTANAGCAGTAGAAACAAAGACATCGCAACCCCCGCTCCCCACCCCTCTGTGCCACAAGGGAAGAAGTATTGAATCTGGCATAAAGCTAAGCCCAGGAAGGAGGGAGAGGTGGGTGGAAGATGTTTTTAAGATTTTGTTTTATTTCCCATTATTCTACTCTAATCTGAGTGGTAATAAATTAGAGTGATTTCCTGAAGTAGTCTATTGTGATTGTGATGACAATCATTGACACATGAACGTTTTGTTTTATTTTCTCAACCCTGCCCTGCAGAGAAAAGGAGGGATAGAACAGCCTGGGCAGGCACCTGGCATCCAGCCAGGGTATTCACCACATACTGGCATTACTGCTCTCAATGTGAGTGAAATAATACACATGCAGATCTGCCAAATCTCTTGCCGTGTAGTGGGAGTTAGGCCTGTGTAATGTATCTGTTGACCAGTACCTACATCCTGTGCTCCAAACACAGTACGTGATGCAATCTCTTGCTGTGGGAAGCACATACATTATTTTCCTTCAACTAGTTCTCCTGACAATGCACTCCAATAATCCTTCTTGTGCACTCCAATAGGCAAGAAAGTTAGGAATTTGACATAAGCACTAAGAAACCCAGCAACAAAGACATCCAGTGGTGCTGGGCACTGCTTGATAGAAAGTACATTGGACTTAAATTTAGGTCAGCCTACACAGCTCTGAAATTATCAGAAAAAATAAAGGTGGACTTGGGCCATTGGTATTCCTAATTCAAGACCATAATATAAATTTGAACTTTGGGTGAGACAGTGAATCACTTGTAGACCTAATATAAGAACTTCTGATTTAGATTGATTTCCGATTCCACATACCTTCAAATATATATAAATTTCAAGATGAAGAAAAATTTTGTTCTATTACAAATTAAGAAGAAAGCCTAAAGAGTATCAGTTTGACATCTTTTAGCTCTCACTGAATTATACAGTCTGGGAAAACGGTGGGCAACAGAAATATTTACTTTTGAAAAATCGCTAGCATTTACTAAGGTTTTTTCCAGAATAGCCACAAAAGTTAACCCAAGAATCCTGGAGCACTAAAACTTCAAACTCTTAGAGAATGGTAGATCATGGCAATAATACCTTATAAAATTTTCTGAAATGTACAATCTAAAATATTTCCCAGTCCTTCAAGTTCATTACACTCTGAATTTTCAGATCGTTTCAGATATTTGTAAATGTTTCCAGACATATTTGTTACTGACTAATGGTTTCTTTATAGGATTTACTGTTATTATAAACCACTTAAACTATGGTGTGACTGAAGATTGGACAGAAAGAAAACATATTGTGATAGGTGTACACAGACAAGCAGAGTCTATCTTGAAAAGCCAAGGCTGCTGCTTGTTAAGAGTCAGAGTGGATGAGAGAGAGGTAGAATTCATGATCTCTTGCTCTTCAAGCCAAATTATCTATATGTCTGATATGCCTTTAGTTTTCAGGATGAAACAAATTGCTGGTAATTACTTACTAATATGGTTTATGTGTATCTTAAAAAACAACCATAACAAAACACCACAATGCATGAACTGTTGATTTTTCCGGTGTTATGTGTATTACCTCTAGGGCCTGTATATTATGCCACAAAAATAACAGTCTTGTAACATACATAACATGAACAACAAATACTATTTAAAAAAACACATTAGAAACAGAGAGTTGTTCACATATGTTTGCATGTCACTGGTAGCAAGTATGTCATAAAACTCAGTGTCATACTGAAGACCTTTAGGAACACACAGAGGATCTTATTATGAAAGCTCAACATGAAGTGGTGTAGTCTTCCAAAAAATAAAGGCTATTTATTTGATCTATTATTGATTATGGAGTGCCTAGAGACTTTTCTCAAGAAGGAATTACATTATAGTGCACTCCAATGCACTCCAGTGTAAACACTATTAACCCAGAAGGTATTCTGGGCTGACTCTGTACTTTCGGAAGGAAAGGAGTTCAGAGGGGAAAAAGGTCTTCTGTAACAATACACTCTAGTTCAAGGTGAAGCCCTACGCAAGAAATACTTTTAGCACTGGATTACAGGAAGGCTGGTCAAAATACTTTCCTATGTAATACTTTCCTACAATGTTGCAAAATGTACAATAATTGCTCTCTATGGGAGGTAGAGGTTTCCAGTTGTAGTTGGATGTTTCTCCTTCCTCCCCCAACACTGACTTCAGCAATTGTACGGCAAATGTTCCCCGACTGTTCACAAACCTCCAAAGAGAGGTTCTGACATGAAGCTGTTTCTGCAGCTCCATTTTAACAAGACCTACAATTTATGGAATAATTTACATGCCGTCTTATTCTTCACAGCCAGAAAGCTTTAAAATGAGATTATGATGAACATCTCCAAAGTATGTTAACAGACAGCAGGGTAGAAATGCATATATGCCATTTTCAAACAGCAGCTCACAGATCTGAATCATTGTTTTTATATCAAGTTAGTAAAACAGTTAATGGGATCTTAGGAGGAGAGTAATTACCACAAATTTTAAGACTCTTCATTTTCTTATGCCTCTCTCTATTTTACTGTGCATGAACCTGGTCAACATTTATCTACAATCTTATCCATGACATCTGTATAACACCATGGAGACATATGGAGAGCTATTAGTCATGACATTAGTTCTACTGTCTGCAAATATGTGCAAAAAACTTGTTTGAAAAATTATGTTTACATATGATGATGCAAACATCAAGTCACTCTTGCTTTTTTCAATGACTTCTCTTAAAAGTCATTGTATGCCACTTTTACGGTATCTTCACAGACTATATGAGTCATTTACATCAAAACTTTGCATAGTAAAGGCTCTGCTTCTTATTATAGAAATGTTCTGGATTCATCATTGCCCCTAAGTTCTAGCACAATGCTCAGCACACTGCCTAGCCAAGGTTTTTATGATGTCAAAAATATTATCTACCAAAAAAAAAAAAATGTTTAGAAAGATTCCTATGGAGTAACTTGTAAAATGTCAAAAGAAATCACATTGTTTAGCATCCCAAAGCAAGTTATCTGGTTATTATAATGTTGTTCCAAATGCAAGCTCATTACTCAGTGGTGCGCAGTGCCAAGTCACACACCAAGGCAAGGTGTTTTTATTTTAATTTCTAGTATGCTCAAAGGAGGAAGCTGAGTAGTAACCTACAAAAGGCTGGCTCTCTGATCATCAAAACTTTACACTACGCATTTTATCAAAATGACCAGCATTCACTGGTTACAGATTATGTCATTTTTTTATTACTCAAATTCCTTATTATTTTTTTAGTACTCAAACCCTTATTTGTTAGTTATAGTTCTCATGCTAATTAGTCCACATGTCCAGTTCTTCCCTCCATTTGAGTCTAGGGTCTGTTTGAAATAGGTGATCAATCAGTTAGTTGATGGGCATGCTCTTCCACTGCCTGAATTACCTTAGTCAGCTCAGTTCTGCTGACTTCACTCTTGATGGCTCTCATCCAGAGATCCAATTCATCTTGGGATTGTCTTCCCTTTGACTTAAAACAAAAGATTTTCCAAGCATACCACATTCACAGTGCAATTGCTTCATTGTAACTAGCTATAGCTAGTGATAAACAACTTCTTAAAATTGCAAAGTTTTATTCAAGTCTTGAGCGGCTTATCTCTTGAGGGCTCAATATCAGTATGACTCCACATAGGTTTCCCCCGCTGTCAGTGTTGATGTCATAAAAAAGGCAACATGTTTGATGATCTGAAACTGATATTGTAAGAAGTGACACTGTCTAGCCTTGAACCACAGTATTCTCTTAAATATTTGTTGATTCAGGATCTAACTTAGTGTTTCAGTAAAACTAGGTTACCTATGGTAAAAAGTATTGCCATTACAGTAGGAATTTTTGTTTTACAATATCCATCAAACCATTTTATGAGACTTGGGGGAAGTATCCTTAGAGAACATTTCAAAGAAATATTCGCATAATATGCTATCAAGGAGAATTTGCTTATTAACTTCACCCTCAAAATTTTTCCAGATCACTGTTTGGATGCCTGGACAGACCATTCATGTTGTGTGTTTCTGTATGCAGGAATTAAGAGATTCTCTTTTTCTCATATGATATTCTCATATTATATTCTCTACCTTTACTACACAGAGGAATTTCCATGTATAGAACAATTGCTTGTTTTTCTTGGCTCTGAGTTAGTTTCACATCACACAAAATGGATGGAATTAGTAAAGAATCCGACCTTACTGAGTGGCACCCTCCAAAACCTAATCTTAATACTACCACCTTGGAAAGAAAGCTGTGATACAATGAGAAAAATAAACAGAAGGTCATTACAAAGTTGCAACCAGCTAGAAGTTTCACAAAGGCATAATGTTAATGCAAATTACCTCTGGAAATCAGACCCTGCAGTCTGAGTACTAACTATGATGTTAAGAAGGTTGAAAAGCACAAAACTTGTTTCCACAATAACTATTTCATGGATAACCTGATTGTACCACTGGATTGAAGTAATTGCATACAATTGCACACAAGGAGCTTGTTATAGTTTTAGATTTTGTCAGGATTTTTCTTTCCTCTCCTGCCAACACTAACTCTGGGGGGCTGACACTGCCTCCACCTAGCTAACGACCCGAAATTCCACCTTGATGGCTCTAAGGACAGTTCTTTTGTTCTTGTTTGGGGAGTGGTTTTTTTTTCTTCACTTCACGTCTTCGGCGGAGGCGGAGGAGACGGAACCCGCGCACGGGGCTGCTGCTCTTCTGCTGCGAGTTCCAGCTTCTGTCCCTGCTTTTTCTGCTCCTAGCCCGTTGGGCCCAGGACTCCACTGGGATATACACTCTAATCTTCACTGCTTTGGACTTACTGCCATTTTTGCCCTGAGACACCAACGCAACAGCAAGGGAGATCCCGGACCTCTCCGCTCACCACCTCCCCGCCCCGGGGCCAGCGCCGGCCGGCCGAAGAACAAAGGGACCACGCTGCCTGCTACCGGCTGCCTGCGGGAGAGGAGCCGACCCCCCACCCCGTATCTCCGCGGACTTATTGTTCGAAGGTTTTTGGTTATATAGTTGTTATCTGTTCTGTTCTGGTGGTTCACATATACATATATGCATATATAACTATATTTAGTAGTTAAGAACTGTTATCTCTCCTTCTACACTTTTTTTTCAAATTAAAATTTTGTTCTAAGTTTAAAAGAGGCGTGATCAATCCTTGAGAAAGGCATTCCAAATTATTTCAGCTTACTTTAAACTAAGACAGAGCTGTATCAAAATTACTACGCTGAGGAGTCTGCAGAAGAGAAAAAAGTAAATGTAGAATTGTACAGCTGCAACAAGAAATTAATTATTCTGCAAGCTGCTTTGATTCAACTTACGAGAAACATTAATAATTCAGTATAGGTTATCTTTACATACTGTCCTTTTACAGTAAATCATGAAAAAGTGATGGACTAGAATACTCCTTAAAAAAAATATTATCCTTTGCAGATTTTCCTTGCAAAATATTAAACATATAGTTCCACTGCACACCTAACATTGAAATGCAGAATTTAGTATCAGCAATCCAAATGGATGCTTGACAATCATAGCCCGAGTACCTGCCTTTTTGAATAGAGCTTGGATAATTAGTTAATTTAAATCAGTCATTGCCTTCACCCTTCCTCCTCCTCACATTAGAACTCATCTTTAAATCAGCCCTGGTTTTGCTATAATTCATACAGAAACTGAAACACTTTGTAAACTTTATTTCTTCATTTCCATTTTCATGCTGCAGCTGTATTCCTATTAGTATGCCTATCACACTTTATGTCACAGATAAAACAGAAAGTTTCCTATGCCTGAATAAACTGTATTTACTAACAGAGTTTACAAAATGCATGACCTATCTGTGTATACATTAGAAGCATTGCCACTACTTTAGAAGTATTTAAAAAGCACAAGAGCTCACAGTTATTTTAAAGAAAAAATACTAAATATTTGTGCTTTCCAGTAAACTAAGCTAATATTCGACAGCAGAAAGACCAGTAATTCTCTCACTGTTTTACCCTGTTCTCCTTCACTTCCAAGTCCAATTCAAAATTGTGCTTGCTGATGTCAAGGCAGTATGAACTTGGATGTAGATGCTGCTGTTTAGTGACTGAGCTTCACTGAACTGTCTCACTTTCTTCATCCTGTCAGCCTCTTTGCTCTTTACCTTTGTCTTTCTGTTGATCTCTTGCACTTTCAGATCCCTTGGAAATCAGACAGCCAAAAAGTTTAAAAAAATAAAAGCTTTTCACTTGTCAAGAGGACAACTCACATGACAATTAACTAGAAGGCAATACCACCCAGCATCCTATGACCAGTGCTTGTACAGCGTTGTTTTTCATGAATGCTTAAACAATTATCATTGTGATTTTCTACCTCAGATTGAACTACTGACCTGATCACACTGCAAATATGCTGAGGTCAGAATGTTGCCACTGACTTCATAATTAATAAATCTATACTAGTAAGGACAAACATTCTTTAGGATATGAAAACCAGGATATTTGAATAGCAAGTATTGCTGTCATTGAAGCTGGAGGCAAATCAACTCCAGAAGCATGCCAG
Source organism: Grallaria varia (assembly GCA_013396735.1). Lineage (NCBI taxonomy): Eukaryota > Metazoa > Chordata > Aves > Passeriformes > Formicariidae > Grallaria > Grallaria varia. The sequence goes on along the minus strand of VWZG01006647.1, from coordinate 6,849 downwards.
ACTGAGGTTTCAGCTGAAAGGGGTGAACTCTGCTGAAGAAAAAAACATTGAGGCACCAAGAGAGGGAGATCCAGAAAGATTTCTCCAAAAGACCATATAAAATACTCCAAGATTGTTTTCACACTTGGCATTACACTAGAACTTTGGGTTATGAATTAGATGTAGGAAAAATAAAGCAGAAATTCTGGTTCTCTTAGTTTTTCTTTTAGCTTTGCACTTTGGCTGTGCAGAAGTACTGTAGGAGTTGTTGGCTCCCTGAAAGTGGAAGGCCACATTTCAGTCCAGATATTCCACTGATAAACTAAAAAGTTTTAATTAGTAATTCCATATTTTTAAAAGGGCTTCAACAATTTAAACCTAGACTATTTAGAAGTGGTTTTCTCATTCTAAAGGGTGCCGCCCATAAAAAATACTCACTACTTCCATGTCCCACAAGGTTTATTATGTCTAATAGTAGCAAGTATTCCTTACCAACAGAAACATCTGTTAGATATTTCAACTATGTAGGTTTCTATTGATCTTTTTCTAAGTATGCCTTCCTGACAAGTCAGATGACTTAGATGACTGCATCAATAACTTGACCTCAAGTGGAAGCAATTTCTAAAGTACTTGCGACCTGTTCCAAGGTGCAAAAATGCTTCCAATTAGCTTTTTGCAGTCCCTCGAGATGCAGACTGCTATCCAATGGCTCTTAAATCTGTGCATAATTGTTTGTAAGTTGAAGGACACCTGATGTGAAAACTCCATGAAAGATAATTAGAGGTGTCCTATATAAGTATATGGTGAAATTCATCAGGGTATATGCTAATGAAATTTCATATAGCTTTGATGTAGTCTATCTTTAGGACAGTGTGAGGGTCAGATAAGACTTAGAAGAGGAGACCTGACACTGGCAATGTGCGAGGCAAAGTTATTTTATTAAGCACGCAAGATTTTTATTTACTTCAGCTGGGAGCTTCAGCAGAAGTTGGGATTTGTTTCTTAGTTACAGCTGAATAGCAATCATTGTTGCTGGTCTTACCAGGGCTATCATTTGCAAAAGTAAATAATAAATTGTGAGAAGGACAGAAATTACATAACAGAGGTAGATAGAGATTCTAGATAGCTAATAATGATGTCTTGATGAAAAAAAAAATGGAATTTGAAAAAATGGAGTATCTAATTCTTGATGTGAAACTGGGAATAACAAATAACTGAGGATTAAGTTTCAATTTTTAGATCTGGTAAGACCTGCGTTTTAAAGCGAAAGCTATAAATACTTTTGACTAAAGTACATATACATGACTTTCAGCCATTGCAGGATAAAAGAGACACTGCACTCACTAAAAATATACTTAACAGACTTTAGAAATGTCAGATTTACCAGATGAAAATTACATGCTTATATCGATTTCTCCCTACTGTTTTTTTTTAATTTGTTTTTTAATCATCAGATCTTTTAAAGAGGAGAAAAGAAGTGGTACTGATAATTGTGTGCATAAGAGAAGAATTATTAGCATACAGCATTCATTGCCTAGCTAACTTGTAAAGATACTCATTTTTCTATGCTTTTATCTTTAAAACTCTGAACACTTCTGAGTTTTACCTTACGAAGTATTAGAAGAGAAGGCTGGTAAACAGGTCTAAGTCTAAATATTTGAAAATTCAGGCCATACTGCTGTCTTTGAGCATCAACAGTCATAAAAAATGACAACATTCTTTTGAAACTTTTGGCCAAATCTTCAAGCCGCATGCCTAATCAGGCTAAGTCTCTTTGTGTCTCAACAGCAAATGCATATTAGCATGTAGACACCTAAATCTTTCCTGAACATAAATGGGAAGATCCAAATAATTTCCATGTGCAAATTATTGCTGTTTATGTTCTTTACAGTTGTGACTCATCATTAGCTTGCAATTAAAAGCAAAATACACCATCCGTATTACATATCCTGTATTAATTAGCTATCCACACATCCAGAAGTTGCGGATGTCCATGACTGGAAGTGTTCAAAGATGGTTTGGATGGCGTTTTACACATAATGGAAGGTGCCCTGTCCAGGGCAGCAGGATTGGACTAGACAACCTTTGAAGGTCTTTTCCAATCCAAACCATTCTGTGATTCTGTGATTCTATGATGATTCATCTACTTTAGAAATAGTCTACGTATTTCCAAAACCTGTAGAATTGCAGTGTAATTTAAAACAGTATTTAAAATAAAAATAAACAAAAACCTGTGATGACGAATGCAGTGAAATTATGCAAATAATACTCCTCTTTTGAATTTTTTGACAGTTTTCTTCCCTCACTTACTGAAGACACCGCTAGAATTCAAGTACTCTATAAAAAGCATACAGTACAGCTACACAGCAAAGTGCCCTGAGATTGGCCGCTAAATGTTAAGACAAAAGCATTGGCACTGTCAGTCACTCAGTGAGATCTCCTGCAATACACTCATACAATTTCTCACAGTCTTCACCTTTGGGACTCAACAAGTCTGTAATTTTTTAACTCCTCTAGGATGTGAGTATCTCACTACCCCTCAACAAGTTCTGTAGCTGAATCACTGCTAACACAAAATGTACTTCTTTGTTTAAATTAACTATGTTCTAGCTTTATCTGATGACCCATAATTCTTTCCCTGGGAGGAACTGAAAATTCTTCCCCTTTAACAGATCCCATCCTTTTCATGATCTATCAAAGCCTGTCATATTCCCCTCTAAGCCATAGTTTCCAAACTACATACTTAGTCTATGTATCCTCTTCTTGCTGTAGAAACCCAACCACCCTTCTTTATTGCTCTTATCTTTTCAAATACTAATATGTCCTTTGGAGGTAAGTAGAAGAGAAAAGGGAATATAGATCTGCAAACTGTACTCTGACTATAAGCTGCACCAGCTACTTACATAGTATTACTATAATTATCTGTTTTGTGTTCTATTCCTTTTCTAATAATTTTTACTACTAATTTTTTTTTTCTAAATCTCTGCTCAGCTGACTTTTGCATAGAACTTCCTGTGGTAATGCCAAAATCACTTTTTCCTGAGTGGTAAAATTGCATAAATCAACATTAACTTGTGTCCCCACCTTCTTCACAAAATTTCACACAGGCTTATAATAATTATCCACCATAAGTAGTAATCTTCAGTTAGAAAGATTTTTATAAGAACCTTAGCATAAGAACAAGCAGGTTTCAGTTTTCACCCATTCCAGCTGTGAACTATACAATGTACGGATGGCTTGCTGGGAATACAAGGCAACCTAAATACCGTAGATTGCAAGTCTGGAGATGCAAACAAAAGAAAGAGAATAAAGGGTCCAGTTCTTTTAACATGAGAAAATTCAAAGAAATACAGTAACTATTTATACATCCATGTTAATCCTTCTTCCCTACACAATATGGACATATGTACTCACAAATACTAGAAATATATGGCTGTAAGAACAAAGATACACACATTAAAAAATTTATTCATCATTTATACAGATTCTAAATATCTAAAAAATACTATCTTGTCATGTTCCTGGTAGTGGCATGGCATTTTGTTGTAGTCCATAAGCAAGCAGTTTCATATGCATTGAAACAATTGTGGGTTTTGTTTCCTTCAGCATATGGCTCGCAGAGGATCAGTTCAGGTGGCTAAAAATTGGCAGGTCTCAACTGAAACTCTTCCCACTGTCAGAGCTCCAGGGCTCCCTTTCCTTTCCATTACCGTTCAATCATCAGACTTCTCCTCTACCTGGCTTTTATTTCAGGAAATTAATTTTTTGTGACTTGTATGTCCCTGAAGGAATCAGTTGAAATTCACCACTAGAATATAACAGAACTCAAACACTTGGAAACCATGTCTCAAACAAATTTTTTTTTATGAAGTGTTCAGTTTTGTCTTGAGCTTGGTGGGTTAGAATTTTGTTTTCTTCTTCATGCTGCAGCGTTTGAACTAGGACACAAAAACTTATGCTTGTCTAGACGTCACTCGCTAAGTGCTTACAAGAGTTCCAACAGAAATTATTTTCCCAGCCTACCAGAAACAGAAGACAATAAACTTTTTACTGTATGACCCAAGAGGCCAATTTTCATAACAACAAACCACATCATATATCTCCATGTAACTGGTGCAGATACTTTTTGACTGCGCACAGTTTTACTAAGATTGAGTGTTTGAGCATGCCTAAAGCATGACACAGGTGAAGACTGATGCGCAAAACAGCTATCCAGGTGAAAAAACAGGTCACTCTCACTCTCAGTCAGAGAATTTGGATGAATGGGCAGTTGCCACAATACAAGAGTGAAGGAGCTATAGCTTCCCTAAAATGAGAGGGATGTGCCCCTCCAAAAGAGGCAGTAACAGATGCTGATTTCTAACCAATATTTTCTGTCTCTGTGAACAGTATGTTTCCCTGAGGATTGCTGTTATATTTCATAACTCATACTCACCTGAGGCTTTGCAAACTGCTTGTTTTATGGTGTTTGGCATAAGGTTTGTGAAGTCTTTTGTGGTTTTTGTGCCTTCTTAGCACATGGTACCGTTTTCCTGATTTTTAGTAGATCTGCATATGTCTCATCATTTTGTGTAATGTTCAGTTGGGCTTAAATATCAAAATGTTGTCTTAATTTGTAATCTCCAATGAGTTTATTTAGATTTCTTTTTGCAAACTAAAACAGCCTGCCATTTATAAATAAGGACCCAAAGAAGCATGGCTGCTTTACACAAGATTACTTTTCATTAAGTCAGTTTATTCTTGTTGAACTGGACCAGAAGTGCTATAATTTCAAAAGAAAAATAAAAATTCTAGAATTCTAGCATCATTAGGTCAGCTGCAACACGCCCAGATTTTGGCAATATTTGCTATTGGTTTTGAATACTTTATTTGCAGTTTTCATCCAGACTTATAACTTTTGAGTTTTCTTATATTTCTATTGAGATCTGAAGACATCCTAGCAGCCAACACTTCTCTCTTATGTCAGTTGGATTAGGTAGAGAGATGTATGGTGATATAGCTAGTGTTTTACTATCAGCTTTTGTTTGTTTTGTAATGTGCTTAGCTCCCAGTTTTACATACCTCAGGTGTAACTCACTTCTGAAAACTATTATATACCTGTGCATAAACAGGTAGAGCCAAGACAGTGTAATACACAGACCTACTCTTCTAAACATGCTGTTCTCTGCCATCAAACACTCCTTGCAAGCTGTGCTCTCTCAGTCTGTACACATAACCACAGCA
>VWZG01006645.1:28908-77711 GCA_013396735.1 Grallaria varia | reverse complement strand
AAAAAAAGAAGAAAAAAAAAAGGAATACAGAAATAGAGGCAGCCAGTGCTGTCGTTTTTTCTTTATTCCTAATTCTGGTGTCAGTATAAATTATTCCAATAGATCACTTCATTGTTCATAAACCCTGGTCCTAATGTGTAACCTAGTTTCTACACATTGTAGTTTAACATTAAAATCTCTCTTCTGCTTACTTGAGTCATAATCAGAGATAGTGCATTCCAGTGTTAGTGATGATAACCGTGGGCAAACATCTCATGTCTATGATTAAGTTGTTAGTTAGAACAACTTTTATTTTATAACATTATTAAATAAATTATGACTTTCAAGTGCTTTGTGGGGTTTGATGCTCTCTTATGATCTTTAAATCATTCATTAGTTGCGCTTGAAACAGTTTTGAAATGGATAATGCACATTCTGTGAGGCCAAAGCCACAAGAACCTTTGTAAATAAGGTAAGAATGATTTTACACTGTATAAACAATCCAAGGGAAAAAAAGGGAGGGGAAAAAAGACAATAAACTCCCCTGGAATTCAGTATGGCTCATACAAGACAGGATTTAATTTGCTCTGACACATTTAGCAATCACTGTCATTTGAAGAAATATTTTATCATCATGCTACATAAGAGGCAGATGAAACAATATTTATTTTTTCTTTACCCTCATATAAACTCCTGACAGACACAAAACCATTTACAAACTGAATTAGTAGGCTCCATTTGATCCTTTGCAATATCAAGGGGTAAATAAATTATATCCGATCTGTCTCTCCTTCAAAGATCCTTCTTACTGTGTCATGGTTCAGGCAACAACAATATTCTCAGAATCACTGATCACGTATTGCTTAATCCTGAAATCTTTGGAGCTCCTACTAGATCATTTGAGCAACGTGAATCAACAGCACTTCACAGAGAAAAAACATGTTTCTCTCACATTTTTCCCACTCCTCTCTCTCACAGTTAGTACATAGCATTCTTTGCCCTTTATTTAATATATTTTCACAGCAATGTCACCAGAGTTACTGATGTGCTCAGCTTTGGCCAGCCATGGATCCATTTTGGAGCCATCTGGAACTGGCTTTCTCCAACATGGGGGCAGGAAGCTCCTGATCTCCTTAGAGACCGAAACCTTGCCACTTAAACACAATATAGCACCACTTGCGAGACAGTTGTAGGGTGTAACAGTAGCTGTACAGTCAGTCTCAGATCCTTGCCTTGGAAACCTCAATATGCTTATTTTATACTTGTTCCCTTTTCTCACCTTCATGTCCCTATGCCCAAGTCCTATATCCATGCACACTGCCAATGCACAAAATCATGGTGCCCCTCAAACCCAGAAGTTAACAACAAACCCTGATAGGCTTTCTGGCATTCCAAGGTACCACCTCACACACAAACTGGAAAATCCTCCATAGAGGGTGATCTGGGAGACTTCACAGAGCAGAGTCCTAAGAACTCACAGTCCTTTTCATGAAGGAATCCTATTGCTCCTAGTCTTCCCATGAAAAGAGGCAGACCCTGACACAGACATGTATTAAGCACACCAAGCAACTCTTCTTCCTTCCAGATGTTTGATATTTCAGCTGCATGTTTCACTTCTTTAACTGCTCTTCCAGCCATACCAAGCCACAGGTCATTCTTGCTACAGTTATCTATTTACAGCTGTTCTTGCACTGTGTGTCTCCAGACAGAACACTGCCAGGCAGCACCCACTAGCCCCTTGTAGTGCTTCAGGAATGCTCTGTTTCCCTCTAGCTACAAATTGTCCTTTGAGTCTTATTTCCTTCCTTTTTTCATTATTTGCCCTTTGTCATAATATATTTTTCTCCATGATTTGTTTCTTAGTCCTTCAGTTTCCTACTACATGGATGAAGGCTGTTTTTATAAGCCCTTCTTACTTGCCATATGGATCAAACATACATAGGAAAATCAAGCTAGAATCAATTTAGAGTGATATAAACAGAGACCAAAGATGCAAAAGGGAATGGGAGGCTCTCCTGCTGATTTACAAGGTTCAGAGTGGACCCTCTCACTTTCTAAACTCCTCACAGATCTTAGGTATGACGTGATCCACTCTTAGCCTCAGAGCAGAGCAATGGTTTGCATCTAAAGCAATTAACTACATGGATTTCATTAGTATTAATTTAGTGTTCTCTCAGCTGCTTGCTGAAGATCTGTTGCAAATGAGATCTGTACGCTTTGGGTAAGGAAGAATCTCTCAGTCTCAAATAAGGAATCTCAGACCTTGAGAGACGTCTCAGTTTGACAGGAAAGCCACTGGTGTGCAGTCGAGTTGCAATTTACAGAGAACCCAGACTAGATTCATCCAAAGATTTATTGTTAACAGAAAGATCTCTCTCACTCGAGAAGCAGTCTTGAGAGGCATCCCAGTTAAACAGGAGATCACTGCCATGCAGCCATGCTGCCTATCAGGGAGAGCTTAAGGAAGGCTCACTTAGGCTGCTGTATTTATGGGCTAAAGTGGTTGGCTCATCGTCAAAATGCATACATGATACTCCTTGTGCCCACAATTTTCTTTGTTCTTGAGAAATGAGTCTTGGAAAAGCCACCAGCTAGTCATGTGTTACTCACACAATTCATGATCCAAGCTCATATGCATCAATGCTCCTAAGAGTCACTCTGCCCCTTTGTGGGTTTTCGGGGAGAATTCTTGGCTCTTGCCTTTACCTGGAACCTCTACCAAATTATTACTAGTTTGGTTAAGGAGGCAAAGTGCATCTGTCACACCAGCTTGCCCACTCATAGACAGATAATATCAAATGTCAGATGAGACACCTTACTTCAACAGGCTGGATGGAGAATGTCTCCTGGGTTGTATGGTTTGTTTTACCACCTGATTTTTGGCAGCCCTGTGCATAAACTGCTTTCTGAGACTGTTATTGTTCTGACTGTGTGCCAGTACTGACACGCCGGTTGTGTCCCTTAAGCTTTCACTCTGCTCTTTTCCATGGTAGATTTTTCAGTGGTCATGTTTTCAGTCACAGCAGTCAAATTCCCTCTGCCAGAGGAATTCAAATGTTTTGTGATCTGAGATGAAGGAATTAATTGATATATGACTTCCTGACTTCTCGTTCTTGATTTCCTTCTACTGCAGTGGAGTGAACTCAACATATGTAGTCTTTTTTTGGTCCTGTGTTTCTAGAGTACTTCTAATATCCTTGGGTAATTAAATAAATGGGTTCACGGAGGTAAAATAGCTAGAAACAATGTGTCCTGTTTAATTAGTTTCCAAGACTTACAAGAACATTGTATGTCAGAAAAGCCAGTCCCATAAAAGAAACAGGATCAGGGAAAGGCTGACCTAAAACTCTTACAGGATGCTGCAAGTCTCTCTAAATCAAAATAATTTACAGTTCATTGTTTGCCTTTACTTTGTTTTTTATTTTTCTCTTATGAAAGAAAAAAGTAGGCACTTCGTATGAAAAAGTAATCATTCTGTTAGAATGAAACTGTCAAAACACAATTTCAGTTTTCAATTCATGCTATTTCTATAACTCTGACTTTGATTGCAACAAAGGAAATTCAATTCACATATGAGGAAACACTTTCTCATAGCAGCAATAGTGAAAAGCAACACTCAAGGAGGTTGTGATATATGCAGAAATAAAGGTTTTTGATAAGAAGTTAGAAAACTGACTTGTGTACGTCAGAGTAGGTGTAGGCTTTTCGGCCTTTGACCAAAGAGTAGACTTGTTAGCCCTGTTTTCTGAGTATTTTTTGTAATTTTACGGGAGCTAGCCAAACCAACTGTAAGTGCAACTCTGCAATAATTATTCTTAACTTAATATGGTAGAGTCCATAAAAGATGTCTGTAAAAGCCCTAAGGCAAAAGTGTTTAATAATAGATTTATAATCTGTCACCCTCTTATAATCAAATACAGAATGAATGCTGTGCTAGAGCAAATGATAGAGGACTTCTACAAATCAAGAAGTCAGTAATTATCTGATTATATTAATTAATTATAATAATATATCTAATTATATTAATTATATATTAAATATATTAAAGTTTGTTATTTTTCATACTTAGCTATTGTGATACTACCACAAATAGGTTTTTCTTTTATGAACTATTTATAGATGTTTACAATGACACTTATGAAATACCACACCTTAACTACTGGATCTGAAAGCCGTTAGGAAAAGAGGTGGTTTTTCATTACAATCCCTGTATATCTCAGCTATTCTGAACTGACTTACTATAATTATACTCCTAAAAAAATGTTCTGCGTACAAAGTAATAGCCCATGATGTTGATTAAAGGCAATCAGTTCACCAGAAGCTAATGAGGCAATGACAGGTTTCAGCAAGAAGGAGAAACATACAGAAGCAACAGTTTTCTGTTTGCGCATTCTACTTCTATTTTGTTTGTGCTCCACAGCTGCATTCTTTGACTCTGGTGGGATTCTGGTCTATGTGTAATTGGAACAATAAAAAGTATAAAGCTAGAAAACAGCCAGCAATTCACTGCTTAGGGATTTGAGGTGGGTGGTTGTTCGGGGTTTTTTTTTTAATCAAGCCTGGGCATCTCTCTACAAGATAGGCTTTAACCAGGAAGGAATCTTGACGCAAGAATCGTGGTGAATATGTCTGTGCAGCACCTTACAGATAGATACTATCCAGTTCTGCCTGTTCCTCCATTAAATCAGCTGCAAATCAACTCTAAACTGGGGCTATTAGCTTAGATTCTGCATTCAGCTTATCTATCCCTTTTGCATCTAATCAGGAAGGGGACTGGAATGCAGAGAGAGAGTGAGCCTGTTTCTGCCTGTAATCATATCTCATGTACCAGCTACAGTCTGATACATGAGGTCATATAATATTTTTGAATGCCTTTGCCTGCAACAGAAGGTAATCAAAAGGATTTTCTCTTAAATCAGCACATAAATCAATTTAGACACAAGGGTTTGATTAAACAAATACTACAATTCAAAGTCACAATCCAGCAGGGAAACTCTGACATCTGTAATAAAAATCTGGTTGATGAAGAAGCAAGAGGGTAGCGGAGGGGAAAGAAAACTTGTATTATCAGCAAACACTCCCCATGTAATAATTTAGTTGTTCTCATTTACTGCGGCACAGAAAACTTCCCCAGCTCTCTGTATCTGCGTAAAAAATGAATATGTGAAGTGCAATCCTCTTTTCTTGCTGAATCTTCCAGAGCTAATCCGTGCAGTTTGCCATAAATAATACCGTGACTTTGTCCCATAAAGTAATTAATAATCAATCCCAAGAGGGGTTGGAGGTAGTTTACTTGCAGTAGAAATGCTTAAGAACCAGAAAGCTTAAAAAATGCATTTCGCACATCAAATTCTAATACAAGTGTCTCAACTCATGACAGAACAAAGTCATTGCACTTTGCTATCGGCTTCAACCCAGCCTCATCACTGTTCACAAATGCTACCACGTTCCTCAAGAGACAGTTTAGCGACCAGCAAAATCAAAATAAGACATTTAATGCAAAATTGATGAACAAGTGCTCATCAAAGCTACAATGTCAAAAGTCTAAAATGGTTACATATTTGCAAACTTGTATATTTGGTAACAGTACTTTTTGTATAAGCAGACATTAACTTAACATGAAAAAAACCCCTCAGAAATCTATTTTTAAAGGTCTCTAAGGAGCTATTTAAATTCCACTGGATTGGAAATATCTAGAATATTTTGTAAGTGACTATTGATATAATTTGGTAACCTTTACCTAAAGGGATTTAGGGAATAAACAGATAACCGTCTTTTCTTAATAATTGAAGTGAAATGTGTAAAACTGAATATAGTGGAAGAAGTAGTCAACTGAAAGGTTTATTTCATGTAAAGGCCTCATTGCAAACACTGTTCATGCAAACTAGCCTTCTTCCTGCACTTAAGAAAAAAGCCCCGAAACTATACAATTAGAATTTCCCTGAGAAAAGCCAAAATGTTTATCCCAGCATGTGGCCGTTACGAATTGTACCTATAAAGTACCTGGTTTGCTATATTGTATTAAAACATTGCCAGGTGATTTGCAAAACATGTTTTTAAAATACTGTGAGATTGTAGGTGGTTCCCAGACATTACCACTGCAGAGGAAGACTTGGCTAGTGCTCTGTATCACATTAAGGGCTGCTGCTGGAGGAATGCCCATTACAAAATGCCCAGAGGGCACCCTGGAGATGGATTTTGTGTCAAGTGGGATGCAGCCAGGCTCTCTCTTCCACTGAAATCGGTGACTAAATACCGTTGAGAATATGATGTTTATGGTTAATACCACTGATTGGAGCAATAGCTAGTAATGAAGCTATGTTGCAAGGGCTGTGCATTCTGGCACCCTGCAACAACGCAGGTCATAGATTTAAATTATCACTACTCTACCCTTCACACTTTGTCCCTCTTAACTATGAAAAAGAAAAGGAGAACCTGAATATATCCATCTTCAACTTTGGCTTTTTTACTTCATTGAGATGTTTAAAACCCTTTACTATGAAGCTGCTACTTATGTTTCCGTAAGCTGTATTCAGATCACCCCTGAACTCTCTCTGTTGTCATCTGGATAAACAAACTGGAATCTGCTGTTACACACTGTGCTGTTCACTTAGCTCTTTGTAAGTAGTCTAAAGTTAAAGAATATTTTGTACATACCTTTAGAAATTGCATATTTTAGCAAATGCTTAACATGTAGGGCACTTTGGAAAGTGATGTGTCAAATTGTCAAAGAGTTGTATTTGAAAACTATAGGTTTCCAGAATTCTTGAACAAGCCTTGCACTGCTGCTGGTGTTCTGAACACACAACTGCTTTCATGCAAGAACATAATGGATAGTCTGCATTTATGACAAGACTTATCTCCCTATTTTTCAGTTTAGTACCAGTGATGCCTTGGAGTTTACATGCAAAAGTTTTTATTCCAAAATCCATAAAGTATAGACTTTTCCATTTATTCAATATTTTGCATGCATAGTCATGCCCTTTGCAAAGTTTTTTACAAACTAAACAAATTTATAAATAGAAAAGGAAATGAGCATAATCCACAGGAATCTTTCTTTTAAGATACTGTTCATATTTTCTTAGCATAATGACCATCAATTTCACTTCTCTTTTTGAGCCCTTTCTAGCTGAGCATCTTGTATTTCCTCATCTGGTACAGACTCCTCTTAGTGGAAAACTAAAATAACTCCTTTTACTCCAGTTGTCAGCAAGGCTCCATTACCAAAATCACTCTCAGATGTATTTATAGTTGTGCATAAGCATTTGCAGGAAGATGAATCTCTCACTGATGGCAAAATGCACTAATTCTTCCTTCTGCCATACAATTATCCTAAAAGGTGATAGCTACAATTTTTTCAAACTTCAGGTTTAAGTAAAATTTTGATTAATTGTGCACTGTTCCTCATTGTCATCTTTTGACATTTCTCTCATAAGCAAATTAATTTCCATAAGCAAATTAGTATGACAAAATTATCATTACTAACTCTAAATAGAAATAACTTTCATAATCAGTACACTGGACGTGTGAAACTGTACAAAATTATTTTTGTTGTTGTTTATTATTTCACTTTTGAACTATTCCATTGTTTAGGCTTAATGTAATTATGCCTTCTTTCTGAATAAAGGGCTATTTTGAGGTCTGCTGGCTATGGCAGACCTATCTCAGAAACACATTCTGTGTTCGCACCGCATACAAATTGTATCACAATGAATGAACTGTGAAGAAAATCCCAACTGTTTGTGTTCATTTAGGGTGACTCGATTGCACTGCCCACTAGTGGAAAAGAGAAGGATGCTGGAAATAGCCTGGTCTCTCTTCTGGCCCTTTTACTCGCCTTGGTTGCTGAAAACACCAAAGGAGTCTGAGAAGAAGTGGGCTGCAGCATTAATGGCCTCTTGGTGAGAAGTAGAAAGTCTCTTCATCTCTTCTTCTTCTATTACATATCTGTAGTAAGCCCATCAAAATGCAGCAGAAATTAAGAAGCTGAACTCTTTATGACAAGGAAATGTCACAGCTGTAGGTGCAGCAAGCCTTTAGGTCTTGTCTCTTAGGGAAAGGGTATGAGAGATCATTCTGTGGAATAAGATGTCTTCAAAACTTGACTTCCTGATTCATGGAAAGTTCCGGAAGGTTGGGGGGGGTGACAAGAAAGAAATTCTACCTCCAGAGTCATCATTTCTGTAAATACTGTGAGGTATCAACATATATGGAATTTGGCTGGATCTCGTTTCAAGGCAGGTCTGTCAGGACCACTTTTCTTTCTGGCTCTGCATTGCAGGCTGTCTTGGACCCCAACTGCGACAGTTGATTTTGGGGGTGATTACGTCCCGATAACGGGAGCTTGACCCTCCTTTACATAGTAGGGATGTGCCCCCCCATTTGTCCCCCTCCAAGCAGCCCCTGGGGTGCCCCACAGAGAGACACACAGAAACCAACGGAGAGGGAGCAGAGAGAGAGTTTATTAAATGGGAGGACCTACTTATAACTTCTAGAGGGATCCTAACAGGTCCAATAGAAAACTAGGAATAACAACCAATAGGAAAGGGTTAACTAAGGGCCAACAGGAAAACTTAAACACACTTCAAGGACACATTCTTTTAGACCTAGCTAGGGAGATAAGGCTTTCTCTGGGGATTTTGGGAAGAAGACACAGTGACTCAGAAAAAATGCGAAAACTCCATTTTAAACAACAGTTAAAGCTTCAGTTTTTAAGTAATTCCTGCCAGCCTCCTCACCCTTTCCACCAGCCCTCCATTGCTGATATTGATTGTTCACTGCCACACCCAACAGGCAACTTAGCAGGAATTGTGCAGGCTGTTGTGACCCTACTCAATGGTGGCTTTGTTCAAGAAGCATTCCTTGAGATTTCTCACCACTTGCAGTGATCTTTCCTGTTATAGGATCTTCACTGTAGTTTATAACTAGTTTAACACATGTAATGATCTGGGAAACTTTTCCATTTGTCACCCATAAACTGCTTAGTATTGAAAACCCACTGTAACAGTCAGATTAAAAATGAAGATTCCCCACATTTCTAATGTTTTCTTTCTTTCTCAGTTTTTTAATTACATTTACAATGCAATTCCAAGGGCTGACAAGAGACCATAAACAACAATATTCATTAAACCTTGACAATCTTGCATTTAAATGGAAGCAAGTACTTGGGCAACAAAATACACCACACCCTTAAACCACATCAAAGTTAGTTATGAGAGTACAAGACAGGAAGGTGAATCCTTTGACAAAAGATATGCAAAATTACGCAGCAAGGAGGTAATTTGGCAAAAAGGACTTGAAACTAAAAACAGTCAGCTTTTCACAGGAGTGAGGGCAAGAGTTAGGGATGCAAAAAAGATACCATGCCCAGAGATGTAAAGATCCTGCACTCCATAATGGAGACTGACAGAATTTGAAAGTCCTCTAGGTGAGGAGAAGAGACAAGAGCACATAATCCACATTTTTAATGTCTAGTGCAGATATAAGCCTTTTCTTTTGTACCATCAATCTACAGACACGGGTATTTGGATTGGAAACCATTTATAGCATCTATATATTTTTAAGCTTCTGTTTTATTTATTCTTGAAGGCTTAAATAGGACAAGATTCCTGGATGTTTAAGCAGTTCAAAAATGTGAAACCCTTGGAAAGGTTATGCTGAAGCTAAAGATATTCCTGTCCAGAAATCAGAAAAAACAAAACAAAACCAAAAACAAAACAAAACCCAAAGCAAGCATCAGACCCCAATGCACGAGACCAAGATGGAAAAGCTCATTGTTCAGTATAGGAAGGGAATTTACCTCATCCAGCACATCATCCAATAGGAAAAGTATGGCTATATGTTTCAATATGCAATTATCCTTGTCTTCCTTCCTCACCAAAACCCAGTTTGTCCTTCATAAAATGAAAACATGAGTCATGTCCTATATAATAAAAGCAGAATGCCCTTCCTATAGAAAAAAATATTCCACAGGCCATAAACCTGAGGAACTCATTGTGAAAGGATTCTTTGAAGGCTAAAAGTTTACATGAGCACAAAGGGAGGCCAGACAACCACACTAAAAACAACAAAACAAAGCCCAATCAAAAAAACTCCAGCTTACTAAATACACAGAAACAAAATCCCAAGAACTGAAAAAAGCTGGAGCCTTGTTCTTGAGGCATCCACCAAGGGTTACTGCTGTAAGCAAAACACTTCACTAGCTGAATCTTTGATTTTGCCTGAACTCACTGTAGATAGTTCCTGGAAATTTCTGTTTCATCATCATCCCCTTCTCTCCCCCCTGTGGTGATCTTTGTTATAGTCTTAGAGAGGAGAGTGGCCAAATAAGCTCCAGAAAGAAGCACTGCTGTGGGTCTGCCCTCTGATGTGGCAGCTGGGGGGAGCCAATGCTGAAGTCAGTCCATCCTCATGTAAGCGCTCCGTAAGTGAGCAGCAGCAGGATACAGTCAGGGGGTCTAAGGGGTCATCTGCCCATGCAAACCTTGTTTCTAGCACAGTTCTGTTCACCTTTTGCTGTTCACAATGGCAGAGCTAATACTGACAGTTAGTCTAAAACTAGATCTGAGGAGCTTTTCTCTTACTGCAAAGATACTGTAAAATCCTTTTTGGCTTCTCCATGATTCAACTCCCATCGGCAGAGGCAACCAGAAAAAAATGAGTTGAGAGCCTTTTTTTACCTCAAGGGTGCTATGCAGATAAACACATTGAAAATGGTGCACTCAGACACTGGAGCAACAGAGACCAAGCTAATGTCTCTAAGCCAATCTTCTTCATTTTCTTTCCATTGTCTTCTTATGCTACCGTCTTATCTTGATGAAGCGCTGTGCTGTAAGTCTATTCTTTCGCATACCTTTATTACTGGGTTTGTTTTGGCGTGCGACTATACTGCAAGCTCCACTGCCCCCACATCCTACCAGTTATCCTCTGGCTCTGGAATTAAAATAAGATTTTTTAAATGGGAGGAAAAAACAGAGTCTCTCCCTTTTTACTCCTTTTTTTTTTTTTCTACTGAGCCTAAATGCCACTTGTGAAGATTAGTACAAGAACAAAAAAATCAATTTACTGATAGAAACATGTTCAATTTTTTGCTCCAAGTCTCAGTACCCGTGCATGGCTGAGAATGACAAATGAACAATATAAGAGGCTTTTCAATTATACATAACAGATAACCAAACATTGTTTATGGAAAATGTGTTTACAGGGAATAATAAGTAGGTAGATACAAACTAGATTGAGATCAAAATGCAGGTTTTTGTTGATTTTTCTGTCTCACTAAACAAATGAAGCATTCAATAAAAGCATGCTATAGGCCAATTAATAGTCAGGGGGGGGAAATAGCTACAAATGCCTGAAGAAATTGGGTTTTTTCTTCAATTTCTACCACAAACCTAAAACAAAAGCTGAATAATAGTGTCTTAAAATAGAAAAAAAAACATAGAGAAAGCTGTTATATTTATTATCTCTGTTCTTTGCACGCCAAAAATTGTATGTATGTTATTTCAGACAGTAATCATTTCACATTAAATAGAATATAAATGTACCCAAACAGCATTTTAAAAAATTTCCTGATTCATAAAGCTAGAAATTAAATGTGAGAAAAATTAGATGTCAAAGAAAAGTCCCAACTGAAAAGAGAGACAACAGTTGCCAGTGCATTTAGCGACTACCCAGATAAATTGTTCTTAAAGATCCATTTGGACAATGCTGGATTTTTTTAATAAGGTAGTGATATGTAATGGTCATTAGAAAAAATAAATGAAGATATTTCAGCACTAACAACACTTTCAGCTGTCTGCCTTTTTGGGTTTAAACGATATAAAAATTGCATGAGCTGTCTTTGACATTCCAGTGAACCCTCCTCCACCCACCCAGTCACTACGCTAGGAGGTCATATTTTAAATTGCATTATTCCATTCTCCAAAGTCATTCCTCCCATTCAGCTTATTCTACTGTCATAGCTACAAGCATAAGGATAGATCAGAATTTTATAGACCAAAAAGTAGTACACGTGGTCAGGTTAAGTGCAGCTACAAACCTAGGATTGTAAGGATGCTATCTCAGCCTGATATGAAGCCTCCGCACAAAAGGAAACAAGGAAAATAAAAGGAATTCTTCAACCTGCTTTATCAAAGGATTACACTTCTCCTCCCTGCTGCTCAGCACCAACAAGACATACTGCTGCTCTTGCCCTCAGACAGTCCCACTGAGAGCTCCAGGGCTCAAGAATTTTCTGAGACCAAGATAAGACAGAAGCATTGTAACAGCTGAAGTAATTCCTCAACCTCTGAATCATCAGCTAGAGATTTCAATAAATGGACAAATTATTTTACAGTCCTGAAAGTGTAGAGTCTTTTAGTAGCATTTACCCCGGTCATTACACTTACCACTTTCTGTATTTTGATTTTTTTAATTTAATGAGTGCAAAAAGCATTAATGTTTCTTCTCCTACTTACAGAGAAAGCACAAAGGTATAAAACTTTATTTAGACATTCAGATTACTTCAGTGATTTTTTTTAAATTACAAATAAAAAGTCAAATATAATGTTAAATTTCAAATCTAGAAATTTCTCATGTTGCATTTTATTTATTTCTATGCAAATTATTTTGAAGTTTATGAGGTTTTTTAAAAAATTAACTACACTAACTAAAAATAAAATTTCTGTCTGTTAATAGCTAACTAGAAGACTCAGCCAACAGATTATCACTTTCCACAAAACTTCTTTTGTTGTCTTTAATGTGATGCATGTTTTGCAATTAAGCAATAAAGCACAGCTTCCCCATTGGACAGTGAATCGTAAAAGAAGCAAACAATGCCAGGAAAGACTTCAGATCAAAAGCTACCTGACCTGTGCCACAGTCTGCCATTAGCAATGTTTATCACAATTAAGGCTAAAAAGAGAAGAGGGAAGTTCTCCTGCCTTGTAGGAGGTTCTGGAAGAGGACAATGCAAAGTCCTAGATACTTCCCTTCTCAGGTATTTGCTTCTCCTGAATTTTGAAGGACTAGACCAAATGAAAAATTAAATTGTATCTATCTTGAAGGTCTTATTAGTTTTAAGTTCATATAATACTGAATATCTCTAAGTTTTTTAGATACTTTTTAACAAGTATAATGATCCCAATCTCCATGTAATTGTTGTCATTTGTCTAAGTGTAATGCAAAATTAAAAACTAGTGAGAAAAAGCAAAAAGAAGTTCAGGAATTTAGATAAATGGGAGACAAGCATGGAAATAAAGTTTTTCATAGAAATAAATTTATAAATTGAAAAGCCTGTTGTTATGCATCACAGTCCTTGCTTTTTGAAAGTTAAAATAATTAAATAAAAATTTTGGTAGCTGATAATCATGTGGGAGATATTTAACAAATTTATTGTCTAGATTTTCTTCTGTTAGAATGTCTCCCAAAAAGTTCTATAAAGAGGAAAAGCAGGGAAAACAAGCAGTAATTAGGAAAGAAAAAAATGAAAATTATCCTAGACAATCGCTCATAATAAAATATTCCTTTTAAGTGTTCTCATTCTCACTTTGAAGAAATTAATGTACTTTTTATAAGATTACTACATTATCCTGGCACAGAAAATACTGAATATCTATGGAAAATAGTTTGGTTCCCTTGAATACCATCATTTTAGGAGTACCTGATCACTGCATTATGTGCATGAAAACCATCTCACAGCAATTCCAGCTTTTCCTTTTGAAACTTTTTTTATCTTTCATGTCCTATAGCAATATTGTACCTAAAACACTTGCAACAGCACTAAATAAAAATAGAAAATCCAAGTATTTAAAAATAAGTAAACGTTAACATTTAAGTAGACCATGCAACTGTAGTTAACCCTTACATGCACTGAGTCTAATACATTTCTTGACTATGCTGGAGGTTGTAACAAAATCTCATAGACAATTCCTTTTAGAAAAATTGAAGTGGGGAAGAAAATGTTCTATTGCATAAATTTCCGTTAATACCTGCTTGAAGCATCTGAAATGAAAAGCCAACAGTGCACTCTTGTGACTTTTGGACTGACAAAATTAATGGCAGCTTCCTACATGTGCTGACACCAGAAACTGATTGCTCATAACCTCAGAGAAAGGTAAGAGAATCAGAAAACGAAGTTTCAATCTTAAAGAAATCCAGAGGAGACCATGGTCACATAGCCAACTTTACCTCCTCCCACCTTCTTTAATTAGTCTTTCCAGCCTGCCTTGATGAAGGTGTCATGCCAACACCACCCACTGTTCCACAGGCTCATGACTTGCCCTTTTCCACACCTCATCAAACAAGGGCACACCAGCTGGAAAGGCTCCAGCTCTTCTTTTCCTCTCACTCCAATACACCAGAAACAACTACATGGTGCAAGAAAATAACAGCACAACAAGTATTTTTGACTAATGAACAAACCAAGCATCCCTGGGGTACCCTGCATTTATGCTCAACAGTGTTCAGCTGTGAGGTGCTGGGAACCAAGCACGATGCGATGGTTAGAGACAGAGGTACACTAGCATGGCACCTTGGGCTTCTCTATCTCACACAGGTTTGTAAAAAAAAAATTCTCTACTTGCATTTTAATACCAGCTTTTATCATCACACTTGCTGTAGTATTGTGTGCAAGATAAAGCATCTGAAAAAGTTGGCTGAATCCTTGTTGTTGGAGCTTTGTTTGAGCACATGGCACTGCCTCAGGCATGAATTCATTACTAGTGTACCTTCAGAAATTCCCTAAAACTTAAATTTTTTTCACACTATAAGTCATCAAAAAATAATTAGTATTTTTTTGCAAACAATGGATTATTGGTAAAAAAATTGCAAATATTTACATATTTTGATTTACCAGACAATCACAATTAGGCTGTCTTCTTGCTAATGAAGATCCTCCCACTAATGTATTCTCTAGCCATCTGTTCCTAAAAGATGATTATTTGCTTTCTGATGATAGAGTAGCCTAATAGTTGCTTTTTCTGCAAAGCTCCAAGTTTGCACAGCATGTGAAAATGGCATGGAAGGAAAACGGACCCAAAAGACCTGATTTTATGCAAGAATCAAATGGCAGGCTAAATCCATACTTACTTGTTTTGCTAAAGGTCATGGTTACAGAATCTGAGACTTTGCTCAGTATTTAATGCAGCTAATAAACTACAGTTGATGTATTCCCTGTCTACTAGATGGAAAAAATTGTATACCCTGGAAATAGCATTTGTGTTTTGCTTGGCTTATCTGAGGTCCCAGTTTTCACTCAACCTTCTTCTAGTCAACTTTACCAATCATGTCTCTCCCTTGAAAACCTGGATTATTTATAGAGTTCTTTACAAATTTCTACATCTCTTTGTCTCTTCACATGTTGTGAAAATACTGTTTATTTCATGGTGTGCTCCTGGGAAATGAAACACAGTGGGATGAAAACACATGCAATACAAATGTTATATTGGCTATAGTCATTTAAGCACAGAACTGGTAAAATCACTGCAAAAAGTTTGTCAGGTGATAAGGTCATTCTCTAATTACTTTGCAATTTTCATCCTTCAGAGTAGAATTATCTACTGACTTAATGTTTCAATAAATAGAGATACTAAATTTTATGCAGTGTGGCAGCAGGGATTCATTTTTTACTTATGACATGCAATTCTAGCTATCTTTTTATTGTAATTCATCATAATACATCTGTTTTACATAGTGATATTTAAAACAATGTCAAATAACTCTTGGCCTGTCTCTGACATGTCCTTTCATATTTACGTACATTTCCCATCACAAAATGGAAAACTCTGCCTAAAATTTTAGCGATTCATGCTTAGGTAGGTGGTTCGTTACGGGACATTTTGATTTATTTCTCACCTCTGATCGCCTCTCTAAATGCCAACAGTACCTTCCAGAATAAAACTCTGATAGATACTAACCTTCTTATCTCTCACCATTGTGCATCCTCAACCATTCTCATTATACATCTCTGCTGAGCAGCAGAGAACCTCTATAGCCAGGTCAAAAGTACAGTAAATACTGCTCAAGCTCTTTTACTGCAGCTTGGCATTTAGTGTGCCTCCTGGAGGCTGAGAGTTTTGTCAGCTACTCTTAAAATGACAGGCACGATGTTGTCCCTCACACACATACAACCCCTGCTTTGTTGGGCTCACTGGACTAACATTCACATTACATCTAACACACAGGTATTTGAAATATTAGTAGAGACATCCTGGAGGATCACCGCCTCCCTAAGATCGTGCTCTATGGGGAACTTGCCACTGGCTGCCACAAGAGAGGAGCCCCAAAGAGGAGATACAAGGATGCTCTGAAACAATACCTCAGCCTTGGCCGTATTGACTACCATCAATGGTCCACTCTGGCCTCCAATCGGGAGGCGTGGAGACACACCATCCATAACACTGCTGATTCCTTTGAGAATGCACGCAGAATCTGTCTGGAGGAGAAAAGACAACGCAGAAAGACCCGTGCCTCACCAACACCACCTATGGAGACTTTCTGCTGTGCCTTTTGCAACCGGACTTGCCTATCTCGCATCGGCCTCTTTAGCCATCAGCGCGCTTGCAGCAAACGTGAGTAGGGCCCTTCCCAAATCTTCGTTCGCGAAGCCGAGCCATGATGAGAGACATCCTAGAATTTTAGACTAATGTTTTGTCCTAGTTATAGTGGCTGGGACCAGTTTATCACTGTGGGAATGTAACTGGAACCGTGTATTCCATACCCTCTCTGCCATTTATCATGAACTGTTAACGATGCATTGTTTGCAACAGCTGCCCAGGACACACCTGACACCTCAGGCTATGGACTGTGTGCATGGGAAAAAACAGAGATAAGAAGGTTCCCTGTCTTCACACCAATGATTTAGGTGTGATAACTCCCCTCCAGGAGTCATTAACACCTTCACACCCAACCTGAGGGGTCATGTCTGCTAATGGTCCATCAAGTAGCCAAAAATATCCTGTGACTCACTGAGTAAATTGGCCATTGTGAAACCCCTCACCCTGGGGGAGGTGCTGGGTGTTCCTATCTGAACCCAAGCATATATAAGCTTGGGGTTTTGGGACTTGGGACACTCACTCACTCGTCAGATTGAGAGGGGGACAGGAACCTCAACAGGACTGCAACTACCACCCTCAACCAGACTGCAACCACCAACCTTCTGGAAGGAAAACAGGTTTTCCTTTTCTTTTTTTGCTTTAGACTCAGGGGGACCACGTGGTGCTCAGCACAGGGGCTGGTGAGCACCATACTGTTTGTGCCCCAGGGGGTTGGGTTGTACAACTGGGTTTTGAGGGCTGAAACCAATTTTCCTTTGTATCAGTGTATCTATTGTAATCTTTTGATTAAATTGTAGTTTTGACTTCTAAACTCTTTTGAGTTGGGTTCATTTCTCCTGCCAGTTTACCTTAAAACCAGCACATGTTTCTATTGTACATAGTATCATAGAATGATTTGGGTTGGAAGGGACCTTAAAATCATCCAGTTCTGACTCCTCTGCCATGGGCAGGGACACCATCTGCTAGACCAGGTTGCTCAAAGCCCCATCCAACCTGGCCTTGAACACTTCAAATTATGATCTACAATTTCTCAGATTAAACATTGCTATTGTGAGTTGTGACTCTACTTCATTCTCAATTCAGACTTGATCCAAACCCATATATTGCCTGAGGCTGAGTGAAGAGCTCTCTATGCCTCCAGTGTGTTTATTCTCTCTGTAACCAAAATAAAGTGTAAAGGCAATTTTAAGCACTCTTCCATATTAACTATTGATTACACCTTGGTACAGACTTTTTTGTGCACACAGTAAACTGTTAGGCTCTGTACTGCACTCTTAGAGAAAAACAGAAATTCACAGCAAAAGGAGTCAAGACCTTCCAGAGTTAAATTTTGAGGCACCTGATGAGTGTCTTGGTGTCCAGAGCAGTGCAAAGAACCTGAATTCATAGAGATGAGTTCCGTCTGATACAATAAAGCGTGAGTACCTCAGAAGCTGGCACTCAAGAACAAGGACCATAACCAGGTGTATTTGAAGGACTTTATTCAAATGTTGGACAACACAGGTGAAAACAAATAGTAAAAAAATGCTCTGTGCTCCTGTGACGTCAGTTGTCTTGACTTTGTCCTATTCTTCCACGACCCATTTGTGTATCAGAGTGGCACTCGGCAGGTCCAACTTGTCTAAAGAAAAGGAAGTTAAAAGCAAAGATGAAACCTGCGTTCAACTGTGGATGGAAAGTAAGAGTGAGACACTTCTTTCCTCCTTGGACATCTGAAGGACACTCAAAGATGATGAATATACCTTCCATTTTATGAAGGGGTTTTTTTGTTTTCCAGATTGAAGGGTTTTTTTGTTTTCCAGGTGCCCTCTCTTAGAATGTTTTGCTAAGCCTTTTTTTTCTCTAATAACTATGTTCCAGGGATCCAAATTACCCTCACTGGATCTGTCAAACTGCTAATTGCAGAGGGTTTGTGTTTTCAGCAGTTCTTCCACACACAAATGAATTAAATCTTGAGTTCTTGAGACTGAATTCAACTTTTCTGTAGTACACTTGAGCTTTTCTTTGGTTCCCTGGAAGCAAACAGATTTTCTCAGTTTATACGCTGAAGAATATAATTCTGCTTTCAGGCATTGTTATTTCATTGCTAATTAATAGGTCGAAATGTGAATTCTTTCCCTAAGGTA
Organism: Grallaria varia; assembly: GCA_013396735.1. NCBI lineage: Eukaryota > Metazoa > Chordata > Aves > Passeriformes > Formicariidae > Grallaria > Grallaria varia. Next base: position 59,074 of record VWZG01006645.1, on the reverse strand, counting down.
GCTCGCTTATGTTATTCTCTCTTATTTATTTCAGTAATAGTGCCTACCACCTCTTTATGAAAAACATACCTCTTTTTAAAACTCAGTACATACCTTTTACCTTCACGACCTGAATTACAGTTCTCTGTAATTTACACTTAAATTTATTCAGAGTAGTCCAGTTGGACTTTGGTGCTGCTGAGCTCCCCCTACATTATTGATATTTCAGTTCAGCCATCAGTTGTGGTTTTAGTAGAGGTGTTAGACTGAAAAACAAACACAGTGACAATCATCTTGATGGACAGCAACCATCCTTTGACATCTCAATCATCTATCTGACTGTTTAAGTACTATTTATAATATGGACTATGATCTTATTGTGAATAGACTCCTTGATTTACAGACTCCCCCTACCAAATATTAGGAGAGGAGATTATAAGGATCAGGGGTAGATGAAAGAGTAATCCATCTGAAAAGGAATATTTTTGCTTTCAATGGACATATTTTCTTTTTTTTTTCTTATGACTGTTTCTAGAGGCAGTGGATGATTTATTTTTAAAGTGACTCTAATTCAAGGTTATGCCAACTAAACAGCTGTCATTTTCTTTGATTTAGATGTTCCAATCTTTCCCTTACGCAAAGACTATGTTGGCTTCATTTCCTTTATAAATAATCTTGCTCCCAGAGTTACCACCAAACTGACTCACGAGTTTGTTTCACTGGCAGGTAAGTGGAGGTTTACTAAATATATCTAATGTCAGAAAGCCTCCTTGGAGAAATTAGTGAAATATGCAATGTCATTTGTGGAACAAAGTGTCATATTTCTAATGTTCTCTAAAATCCTTCATCTTACAATCATTCTTATTTAAAACAAAATTTTTGCGGGGGTTTTATGCCTCTTGTATGAAGCTTGAGTAAGATTTTCCTCTTTACCACCTGAAGAAGTTAATTTATATAATAGGAAAGGTTTGACTGAAATGTTTCTTATCTTGTATACTGCTTTTCCTGCTTCATCTATTTTTTTTCTCACTGCATCTGCCAGAGGCCACACATCCCTCAGCAACCTCTTAACTGGTCATCAATGAGTCTTCTTCTGGACCTGGACTGGGAATTTTCAAAGGAGGGCTACCGCTGTCAGGTATAGTTTTGTTGCATTCACTCTGCTCAGGGAGACCAAATTCCATTCTCACTTACTCAAGTGTAAACATTGAATAATTCCATCGATCTACCTGATAGTTACAGATTTCTCAGAAGACTGTGTGGTTTTGTGCACTATAATCGCCAATACTCTTAGTTAGTCCTGTGTCAGTCTGCAGCACACCGCAGAGGAAGGCAGAGGACAGCAGCAGTCTCTGTCTCAAAGCAGATAACCACAAGGAAAATTGGGGCAGAGTAAATGGCTCTATTTAACACATGTTGTTGTAGTTATCTGAACTCATATTTATGTTCCAACTTTCCTCATTACTTTTTTCAGACCAGGAGTAGAAGCTAAATTTCACCACATGCACAAACCCACATCCCTATATATGCATATAGTTCTGTGATACCTGTGCAGAAGCCGGTTCTGTTCTACCACAGAATCATTGCCATGGGGGCTCCACATGCTAATGCATGGAAAAAACAAGCTAGAATGACCTAATTTAGGCTCTCTTCATAAACCTCCCACACCTCTCCAGAGGTGGCTTTGGATGACAGCACACCTTTTCCAATGAGACTCTGTCTTCTCCTACCTATAGCAGAAGCCATGCTAGCACTGAATGCTAAAATGCAACCAAACTAAAGATTTATGTGACCACTACTTCAAATGCAAGCAGATTTTTACGGGCTTGCAGAATTCAGGTTTGAGACTATCCACATTTGTCTTCCTATTCATTCTCCCCCTCAGATATATGGGAGGAAGATAGCCCTGAAAAAAACCACATCTCCAAGAGGTATTTTCTTCACCCCATCCAACCTATACATTTCCCAGAGAAAATAACATTCTATTGAATTCATTTTTAAATCATTGTTTTTTCACTATTTTTACCTTTTACCATATAGAGAGGTAAGTTTACTTGTTCAGTGGCAAGAGAAAAAGCACAATGGGACTTTTAAGTAGCTCTCAGGAAAGAAGATACTCTGATGCAAGTGGTTTTTTTCAATAAGACATACTGGGGTTAACAAGATAATACACTTCAACAGCAGGGTACATGCTATAAATTTACATTCTTTTTTTTCTGTCATTTAAAAATATTAAATATATTATTCTAATGGTACCATCTGTTTTTACTATTATTTTGTTTGCAACTACTGGAAAAAACACAGCCAGAAAAAAAAAATTAATAGCTCCTAAAGGAACATCAAGGAGTTCTGTCTCCTTTAGAGCAGAAACACAGAATTTATTTTTCAAGAAATGGTTAATGCTTTTCTGTAAATGAAATTTTCTTTATGCTTGTTGATAACATTTCTCTAATGACATTATTACTGGCAAACAATGATTTACTGAAAAGAGTGAGAACAGAGCAGTGGCCTCCAGAAATGTCACTTGAAGGCCTCTTGATTGATTTTTACAAAGATCCCAAAGAACTATTTGTCCTGTATTCAAATTCAATATAATTTTTCATTCCTTGTAGAAAGTTACAGCTATATATAGGCTTAAAATTAATTTATTCTGAAAACAAATAAGAAAGAATAGTGTAATAAAAGCAGACTATAAAATCTGGGGCACAGTAACTTATCTTTCAAAGAAACCTTAATCATCCCATTACAATCTTAATAAAGAAGCATATATTTAGTAGGCATTGATCACGTAGCTTGTCTCCAAGTCACTTCAATGGCTTAAGACTGACCTACTAGGGTGAAGGGTGTAACCAAAGAGTATAAGTACATCACTTCCAAAGCCATTCCAAAGGGTATGAGTATATCAATTTCAAACCTGCATCAGGCACAGCAAGGTTGCTTTGGGGTTTTTTAGGTAGGTTAAGTTGTTCAAAATTGCAATAGACTAATAATTATATTTCTTAGTGTATCATAATAATTATATTTCTGAATGTATCACAGCTTTACAAAGCAACAGCAGCTTTATGGAGAGTGAGAGAAAAAAACAACTCTCATGATCTCTTGCACTGTCCAGCTGCAAAGAGAGGGGAAAACGTTCACTGAATTCCATTCCCTTCCCTGATAACTGTGTTTTAATGATTTGCAAAAGTTCCCCCTCCCCAGGACACAACGTGCTGTCTGTACCATGGGAAAGGCCCTTGTGAAGTGCAAGGACTGGACAAGGAAACAAAACACCAGTCAATAGTACATTAGTTCATTTACAGACCCCAATTTTCTACAGGCCCTAGTTTTATCTCTCTGTAGACCTCTTGCTTTTAATTAATTGTCCACATACTTGGTATGAAGAAGATTATTCTATTGACTTTGTGAGCATTCTGGGTTTATGCCTCATGAGAAAACAAGTGTTTTTATATAACCTCCAACACTTCATGGAGTTCCAGATACTTGAGATACAGCACAGCTTACAGTTTCAGCAATAGTATGTGCAAAATTGTACTGCTGCAAGGAGTTAAACAATTAGAAAATATTTCCTGACTTTTCAGCTTTAATTTCTTTTCCTCTCTGTCATTTTATTGGCTCTTGCTATTTCATTCATAAACATCCTATGTAATTCCTTTTCCTCTCTCCTACTACAAAACCTATTTTAAGCATATTGAGAACTCAGTCCATCTTTTCTTAATAATTTTTACTGTTCTTGCTTTCAGTATCTTTGCTGAAGTATCCAGGGCTATGCATGTTTTGAATGAACCTACACTCGTACCCTATAGACAACAGTAGTCTTGGCCAGTTAGTTTCTGCATAGCTTAGATGCCTTACTGCATTTTTTTTATTGTTGGCCACAAAATCATGGCGTATTGAATACACCTAACCCTAAATGCAAATAGGAAAATCTCTCCTGATAGTGACATTTTTCATTATTCATAAAACAAACACATAATTGTGTTATTTCAATGCTGATCTTAAGGGGAAAAGTAAAAGAAGTGTTCATAAGAAGTAAGAGAAACTTTCAAATTTTCTTTGACTGTAATCTTTGCAATACCCCCAGTCTGCCCAGCTTATGATTTGGTCAGAAAATTCTTTTTATATGGTTTTCAAAGTCAGGAAAATCATAGAATATAGAATTCTCTTCAACATGTATGCACACATATCTTACCTTCAAAATTTCAACAACCATGATTTACAGCCTAATTTCATTCTAGGAATGAAGTCACAGTTGTAATAATTTGAGTACTATTTTGTTAACAACTAGCCCTATTGGTGTATGTAAGGCTTTAGAAACAACAGGTTTGGGTTTTTTTATTTAGCTTGTGTACATGTACACTTCCCTTTTTTGTCTCTTTGATCTTTTCTTCAGAAATTACTGTCTGAATTACTGTAAAGTTATTTCTAAGCAAATAGTAGACATTGCAACCATATTCCTTATTCTAATGTAGTAAATCTCCAAGACACATGGCAGGAAGCACCCTTATACAACAAGCAGTTGTCTAGGTCTGATGGCAGACCAAGGACTTGAGTTTAGGCAACACAATATTATATAGTGTCCACACATATGAGGAATCAGAATAGCTGTAATTAGTCATTAATACTTGACTAACCCTATTTTCTTGAACACTAGAGGGAGATCAAAGCAAAAGAATAAGTGATCTAATACATTATGGATACTAATTGCAGTTGTTCATAGAATTTCAAAAGATTAGATAATGAAACAACAGTAGATATCATCGTGTCTTAATTTTTCCTCATGTTTCTCACATATCTTTATTTGATATCGTTTTACCTAGATGATAATTTTAAAGAATAAAAAATAATTTTAAAAAAATTACTAACTTGGAAGGAAAATTATTAGATCAAAACCACAATTGCTGTATTCTGTATTAAATTAGTTTTTCATATGAAATATGTTTACTTTGATTAAAAGCTACAGTTTCTAGCATCTGAAAAAGTGAAACATAAGCAAAGAGTCCAGCTACTCAGTCCACTGTTCCCTGTGTGGTACTTTTTTCTAGCATGAACCTACAGCAGTAAGCAGGGGAAAATTGTCCTTCCGAAAGACCTTCCCTGGACAGAGATCTTTCTGTTACACATAAATGCCAGCAACTCAGATTGTTCACATTCAGAAGAAGATGGAAATTAGTGTTGTCACTCTTTTGCCATTCACAGCTGCTGTTTCATTCAGTGTCTGCTAAACAAAGTTTGTAAAATATAAATTTTCTTAGTTTTACATAAAAGAAAGTTATCAAATGGACAATTTTTTGCCATCTCGGTTACTGATGAGAAACACCAATACTTCCAGCAGGATTCCCAAAGGCAGGGCCCTTAGGACTGTGAATAGTTTCATAAGAAAAAAGATCTGGTTAATCAGCTCTTGTGGAGGAGGAGCCCTGGCATTCAAGTTTCACAGCCAAGAAGTTACTCATGCTGTGTTTTCTACATAGATTCTCACACTGCCTGGGATGTCTGAGTGGATAGAAACAGCATGGTCTTGGCCAAAAGCTCACAAAATTAGGGTTAGTTTGCCATGAGCAAACTGCTGCATGTGGTAGCTTGCAGCTACTCACAGGTCATTCAGGATGCTGCAGCCCCCCCAGCACACCCCACTTTCAGGGTACACCCTGGTGTAAGGAGGCAATGGGAAACTCACACATAATAACTGCTGTAGCTGATTAGGGAAGAAAAGGTTTGGAAAGGCTCCAGGGAGAGAGAACAGGAGTGAGAGAAGTGCAGATAGAAAGGGTGAGTGGGAAGTTTGCCTTTCAGCACAGTGAGCTGCTCAGGTGGCTCAGAGCTTTCTGTGAAACCAAGCAAGTTCCTCTTCACAAAGAAAAGAAAAAAAAAAAGAATGCTCCATGTTCATTTCACAGCTTGCTTCAAAAAGGAACGATACTTAAACATTAGTGAAGAACTGTGCTTCCACTGAATTTTAGCAACTTTCTTTGATGCTTCCTGCACTATTTAGATCTCTTTAATAAACGGTGAGAGATTTAAAACCGAGGTTATCTGAGGAAACTATTTCCTTCAAAAGTTTAACAATTGCAGCTGAGGATGTTTCATTTATGACTGCTACTGTTCCTCTGGAAGAAAGGTTTCTGTTCAGGTTTTTTTATACAGGACATTTTGAGTTACCTTAAGCACAGTCAACCTAGGATTCAGTGAGATATTTTAAGTACTCTGAGTTAACCAGTGATCTCCAGTTTAACCACGGCCAGAAAAGCTACAGGAGTTAGATAAGCTAACAGGGCCCTTAAGACTCTACGTATTTCTGACACAGTTACTTTTAACAACTGTGAAGAACTATACAATGTGCGGGACAAGGCAGAATCAGGCTCTGTGTGTTCTTGCTTCTTCAGGGCAGAATAAAATACGTAGCTTTTATCCATGGTACTTTGGCTAGCATTTTCAAAGAAGGCCATCTTAAGCAGCACCAGGCAATACAACCCGTCACACACAGCCTGTCCAGTCACCTCCGCAAGGAGTTCTTGTTCCACTAGGACCAAGTTTTAGAAGGTGAACCAAACCAAACACATTATCCCATGCCCTGATGAAAGGGGTACTTTTATTTAAAACAATGAGAGTATATACACTGAATAGCTTTTGAGATAAAATGCTAGAGATAATGACACCAGAGGCACGTGTTAATATATTGGAGACCTTTTAGGACTGAGAAAAAGTCGTGGTATTTCAAATGAAAAACAAGCACCTTTGTATATATATCTTTGTATATACTGAATGGATTGTCAAATGCACTGTGTATACTGTGTATACTGTGTCTGATATACAAACCACTTATTCTGTTTTATTCAATTACATTTTTCAAAACAGTTTTATACATAGAATTGAGAATTAATACATTTCATGGTTCTGGAAAGAAATCATTGCATCTGCATTATTGTCTAATTATCTCAGCTGTTTTGTGCAGTCCAAAAGCTGAAGAGACTACTCAGTACCCTTTCTGGTTTTATTTACTGCCAGCTGTTTAAAGACCAAGTACACCTTGGGGTATCTCTGATAAAGGGAGGTAGAGTTTGCTGTTAAAAAAAATAATAGATGCAAAAAAACCCACCTGGGAAATTATACAGTATTTAAAGTATATAATTTGTTTACTATAACTTATCATTATGGTTTGCAACTGAAATAAGTTTTATTGCTACTACAGCTGAGCAGGTCAGTTTATTTAAGATTTTGGGATTCAGGAAAATGTGTTGTTTATTTGTTTAATTAATAGGTTTTCATCCTATTAATTAAAAAAAAAAAAAAAAGGAAAAAAATCAAGTGCAGACCTGTTGTTCCCAGACCTTTCAGATGCTAAGTCATTGCATTCCTCCTGTAGACAGAATTATATTTTAGTTATCAGTAGGCACTGGGCACACAGGAGAGAGTTATGCTTTCTGTGCTAGGCTGATCCTGTATGGTACTGGAAGTTCCCAGCATCCGCAAAGGCACTCTCAGCCTGGCTTTTGGCTGTGTCACATAAACCAGTGCAAACACGCTTTCCAAGTGACAAGAGTGTTGTAAAGAGGCACATCGTAATCATGGTGATGAATACAATTGACAAGTAATCTGATTTTAATTTGATTACTAACTTTATACAATATTGTCAGTATAGTTTCTGGTGCTGGCTTCCATTCTCTCAGTTTGCTGCTTCATCGTTCTTTAGAGAACTACAAAACAAATAGAAATTGTTGATAATATTACAAATACATGCATTGTTAGTAATTTTACTGTTGCAATCAGCTCATTGCCCATTACAACTGCTCAGGAGACTGCCTCCTTCTAGATGAATGGTGTTTCTGAATATCCAGTGTTATTGAGCTGTTGATTTCCCCTCTCGGACTTAATTTAAACATGAAAAAGAATGAGTTGAGATTTCTGCAGGTTTTGCTATACAGCTACACATGAAAATGTGTTTTAGACGTAAAGGGTCTTCTGTTGTCACTTAATTGCTTTTTGTCTGTTTTGCATTTCTTGATACTGTCAGAGAAACTTGTTTTTAGACCATAAATAAGAGATAATTGTTAAGATCCTTGATGGAAACCTAACAAAACAATGTTCAATATGCTGAAATGAGACTCTCTGAAACAAAAATGTCTTTTACTGGCTTTCTATTAATTGTTTGGAAACAACATTAGGTGATGTAAGTGATTATTCAGTTCATGCACTGAAGCCCTTATAAGTTTTCTGCTCTGCTAAAATGCTGTACTTACTAAAATGTTACTGTAAAATTATAAGCAGTAGATACAATTTATCATGCCATTCAAATATATGTTTTCAGTAAAGGAACCTTCATGTTTTTCAGGCAGATTATTTCAGCAATATGGCTATATCAGTAAAGAAGCATAATGAAAAAAAAGTTCTGAGAAAATAGTGACATTTTGTCAACTGATTCTCCTGTTTAAATCCCACCGAAATTACATTTTTTCTGAAGTGTCTGTATTGACTTTCTAGAGAGTGAAAATCAAGTTGTTAAACAGATTGCTAGATGAGAAATCATAAACTTAACTGTGACAGCAGCTCTAGGTGAGAACAGGAAAAACATATCATTACAAAAACACTGTCAAGTCTCTTTTTCTTGTTAGTAACTCCCTCCTTCACATACTGGCAGATGTTAACCTAATTTTCTTTGGAATGTTCATGCATGCTGCAGTGCAATACAGTTCATTTATTCCACTACACAGCCTGTGTTTTCAGATATGCGTGGGTACTCTCCTGAATGCTTTCTTTCTTAAATGAGCTTGTTTCAGTCAAATTCATGACAGCAGGTGGTCCAAATCTCAGCATTCTATGCTACAAGTAATACCCTACTGGAAATCTCAGCAGATGAGCAACTGAGAAACCTGTCTTCCACTGAAAAGAGGCCGAATACACCCACCTGCATTAAGGCTAATCAGATCCAGGCAGCAGGGCAGCTGTCCTGGTAACAGACACTGACATTTGCAGAGAGTATTGTTTGCTTACAAAATAATTAAAACTTTTGACTTCTCCCTTTGGAACAGTAACAGTGTACTATGGTATTCAGCAACCCTAACTAGGAACAAATGACAAAGTAATTTCAAGACTTATTGGTATGACAGTGTCAAACAAACCTGTTTTAAACTTAAAAACTGAGGGGAAAATCATAAAATCATGGAATCACAGAGTCATTTAGGTTGGAACAAACATTATCATCAAGTCCAACTGTTAACCCAGCATTGCCAAGTCCTCCACTAAACCATATCCCTAAGAGCCACATCTACACATCATTTAAATACCTTGTGGGATGGTGACTCAACCCCAACTGTGGGCAGCCTGTTCTAATGCCAGACAGCCCTTTCAGTGAAAATATATCAGTTCTTTAAAGAAAGGGACTTTCCAAATAGCAGCTGCATCTGTGTTTCACAAGAGGGGCTATAGAGAAGACAGGTAAATGTTTTTCTTATCATTTAGGGGTCATGTCTGAGCTACACTAATATCATATCTATTTATACATTAATGAAAAAAGTAAAATGCCTATTCCTTTTGAAAGATTCCTAGTGCTTTGCGATAGTTTAGATTGGAATCACTGTGGAGAAAGGAAAACATCATCTTGATGCTGAAATAAACATTCAGTCTTTTAGATAGCTGTAAAATACAGGCAAGAAAAGATTGTACTTTGGGTCTTAGAAATATGTTCATGAAATTAAAAGATGGTTTCAATTTAAATGAAAAGGAAGCCTCTCACTAGTATCTAACGGGCCTCTAAAAACATCAATATTTACAAATGTTCACATCTAAATTGAAGTCATTTCATTACACCATCAACAGTGCGGTGGTAAACGTTACTGTTCTGGACAACAGTTTATCTTGGCATTGGTCTTATTTGCATCTAATAATACTGCAGATCTTGTGAGAAATGCCAGACTTTCTCAAAGGAAACAGCTGGGCTAGTAAAGATTGCCAAACTCTTGAAGTCAGTCAGATTAGTCCCAGTAAATGTGAAATGCCCATTGGTAAAGAAAACTATGCCTATTTTTTAAAATTACCTTGAAGCTAAAAGAGAGTTTACATTTTGATTTTCTCTAAGGTTCAACAGAGCTCATATTTTATTCATTCCAATTGTGTCCCTCTCTTGTGATGATATACGTGCTATTTATTGCAATAAGTGATACTTGAAATGTCTTTTTGTGTCTTGTGTGTATGGTAAATTTCTTCTTGATATTTATGTTTCTACATGTTTTATTGTAGGAGAAATTCCAAACATTTCAGTCAAGTACTAAAATTGCTCCAGATGAAGGAGAAAGCCTGGAATAAAAGAAGAATGATCTGACTCACAGATCAGACTCATATTAAAGCCAAACCTAAAATACAGCAGTCCAGAATCTTTCCACCAGAAGAGATGAGCACTGAGAGACCTTTCAATTTAATCAAAAACTCAGGGCAGACAAGCATTACTTCCCTTGAAAATATAAGTGATTTTTCCTTAAATAGCACTGACTGCACCCAGGTTGTGGTGCCAGAGGAAGTTTTTTTCACTGTTGCTGCTGCTGGGATGCTGGAAAATCTGCTTATCCTTATTGCTGTTGTTAAAAATAAGAACTTACACTTGCCCATGTACTTCTTCATTTGCAGTTTAGCCATTTCAGACATGTTAGGTAGCTTGTACAAAACACTGGAGAACATCTTTATCATCTTGTGCAAAATGGGATACCTGACACGTCACGGGGACTTTGAAAAAAAACTGGACGATGCCATGGATTCCATGTTCATCCTGTCTTTACTGGGGTCTATTTTCAGCTTGTTAGCTATTGCAGCAGATCGATACATCACCATCTTCTACGCTTTGCGGTACCATAATATCATGACACTAAGAAGGGCCTTGGTTATCTTGGCAATTATTTGGACGTTCTGTGCTGGCAGTAGCATTGCCATTGCCCTCTTCTCCTATGAAGCTGCAACAGTCATTCCCTTCACTATCTTGTTCCCCTTAATGATGTTTTTTATACTGTGCCTCTATGTCCATATGTTCCTCCTGGCTCGCTCTCATGCTAAAATGATCGCCTCACTGCCCACCAGCACAGTCCCTCAGAGAACTAACATGAAAGGAGCAATTACGCTGACTATTTTTCTTGGAGTTTTCCTTTGCTGTTGGGCCCCCTTTGTTCTTCACATTCTCTTAGCAAGGTTTTGCCCACATAACCCATATTGTGCCTGCTACATGTCCATTTTCCATGTGAATGGAACACTCATAATGTGCAATGCGATCATTGACCCCATAATTTTTGCATTCCGAAGCCCAGAACTGAGGAGTACATTTAAGAAGATGTTCTGCTGTTCCAGGTCAAATTGGAACTGGTAAACATTTAGTGAAAAATGAAGATTATAGAAGCATCTATGGGGTGCTGTGAAACATTCATTTGCAGAGGTAAAAATACCAACAATTATGTCCAAAGTAATGCTATGCTTATAGTATATTGCCAGTGATTTTTCAGAGGGCTACCAAAGAATACGTAAAAACTAAGTATGCACACAGATCTTTGTCAACCAGACCTCCAGAGATATTATCAAGCTAATTCTGCTGACAATTTTCATGCAAGTTTAAAAAAAGAAAATTGCCTTAACTATCTTCTGCCATTTCAGGAACATTCAAACAGTCTTCTGCATACTCATTTTGTATCAGTAATTTCAGTTTCAGGTGTATACTACTTTAAAATTCTGGGTTTTAAATTGCAATGAAATGAACAGTTGTTTCTAAACTGCACATTTAAATAAAAGTCTATGATTAAATAGAAAATATGGATTTTGCTGAAAAAGTGAACTCATGACTCTTCTTTAATATCTAGTCTCCTTAAAATCATGCAATTGGTGATCTCTAAGTTTCAAAAACAGTTTTTGGAGTTCAAGTCCAAGAGAAGAGGATATTTTGATTTAAAGGCTATTTGTAGTTGCTGAAGTTATTTCCAGTATAAAGTTGCGGTGGCAGCAAAGACAGGGTTTTAATTTTAAAATCACTAAAGCCAGGTCTGGACTAGCAAAGGGAATTGCTGAGCTTGCCAGCGCCAGTTTTCTTTAATAAAACAATAAGCTTCACAAATTCAACCATGACAGGCTACAACAAAAAATTTTAAAAAACAATACCAGACAAAATTCAAATATCTCCAAGGAAGTCATCCACCTGGGTAAGGAAGAAGCTAGCCAGTCTGGAAGGATGCTACAAAGCAGTTTGTAATTTACAAATTCTAGTGAGGAAAATTTGAATTGTCCCCGCCAGAATAATATAGTACTCACAAAGCTTTAATGTAGAATAGTCTTCAACAGCAAAACATCCTGAAGCAGTCCACAGTATACAGTGAGGAATTAACTTCACAATAATCTGGGGAAGTCACTCAGCTAATGCCAGAGAGAAGTAGTAAGAGAATTTCAAGATTATAGGATAAGGACAAAAACTACATATTCAGGTGGACTTGGGCTTACAGACAGTTATAAGGTACAATAAACCTCTATAACTAAGTAAAGAAAATATCTTAAATTAGCATATGAAAATTTTTCAAATCTATGTATTTATTGCAAAAACAGGTTTATCTGTAAAAAGCAAATTCAAAAGGGAGTTCAGATATAATCATGCCTTATTTTAATAAGAATTTTTTCCTTTCCATCTAAAGCAGAATAGATATAAAACTGCACAGCAAAAAATAACTGTTAGACTTGTTTAAAAAAAAAAAAAAGAAAGAAAAAAATATACAATATTAAAGAAAAGGCAAAGCAAAATATCTACAGTACTGTAATATCCTGTCCACACAAAAGGCAAGCTTCAAAATGATAAAAAATATTGGACAGAAAATTGTGGTTTAAGCAGCCCTCATATTAATGCAATACATGAATTATCAACCAAATGTACCTTCCCATTTGATTCTCTAAAACAGACAGAGTTAAGACAGCTAAGTAGCCTCCACCATGTTACAAGTCACTGCATTTTGTAAGGAAGTCCACTCTAACTCTACACATGCAAAGTCTCCATGTTCACACTGAGCTCTCCAAATGTAAATGATAATGTTGCTCTTCAAACAGATTCTTTAAGCCATGATTTGTGAAGCTTTAATTGTACTGTGCTGAAATTACTATTGAAATTCTCCTCTGATATATTCATGTATAACAGTGAACACTTTCCTCGGATTTTGGGACTTCCCTTCATCTGCCCAGATTTAAATTACAAATGTTTGAGAGGCAGAAGTGCACCTTAGCTTTGGAAAAAAAAAGTTCATCTTGGATCCTAGCAGAAGCTAACAAGCCTGAAAGGAACATCTAGTCCCTGGAAAATCATAGGTAATGTTACAATCAATGTTTCATTTGGAAGAGTCTGCAGAACTTCATATGCCTCTGGCAACAAAATACTTTCTAGTCACTTACTGCAAAACCAATCAGAAAAGCTCCTCTGTTTTTGTTGTTTTGAACTGAACTTCATGTTCAGGAATAAAGTGAACAAATCTGATAAAAGCACTCAGGGGAATTCATTATACTGAAACAGTCAGTATGCCCGTGAGAGACAAACTTGCAGAGCGGTTTTATTTTTTTCACAAATTAGTATGACAGACACAGTTTATTTGTAAGAAAATATAGCTGTAAGTTTCTTTACATGAGAAAATTCTTGTTTCAAGTAATTATTGTTCTAGGCAAGACTTTCAAAAAAATAGGTGTCTTGGACTCTTATTAGCTGAACAAAATTTCAGTTCTTCAACCAAAACTAAACTCTTCAAATGATACATGTATTCAAACAGAATTATACCCAAGTAGGGTCTGGTTTTTAATTCTTTCCAAGGTAATTGCCGCAGGCAGCACCCATTGCGTTCTTATCAGTCAATAGCACTTTTAATATGTCTTCATTTGAAGTGTAATTTTGTCATAAGATACAACACTGTTGGGAGCTTTTGCTTCAAAGATGACAACAAAGTACAATTCTGGAGGAGTGAGTGCGATCACTTAAAAGAACTTTTTATGTCCACTTGAAAGCAGTTTACTCATGTCCTCAAATCCCCTTACCTCCATAAGACAAAGATCAGGCTAATGCACTGTCACACACAGTCTAATGAGTGACCATTAACTATCAAGTAACTCTGCATAACCCATCTGGAGTATAAATGCCTAGTGAGGAATTAAAATTATTTCATGCTTTCCACAGTTTACTTTTTTTACCTTTAGACTACGAGAAGGGTTTGTTACTCCACATTCCACTGCTCCATCAGCACCTTTATGCCACCATTTATTACAACCCTAGTTCTTGACCAGTTACACCTCAACTTTGTACAAACTATCTGGATAAAGGTAGAGTTAGTCAAAAACCATTTATGAATGAGAGGAGTTACTCCATCGGCAGCTTCACACCCTCTGACAACCTGGTCAAGGATGAAGGACATGGAGCACGTGGCCTGAGTTGATACTTGTATTGACATTTCAGCTGTAGTAAGCTGCATAGAAAGGTTTCCAGAAAAAAGAGACAGACTGTCCTGATGGACCTCAGAGGAGCCCCATGGCCATAGGCCCCCACAGAACCCTGACTCTGACCTGTTCATTACAAGGTCAGGCAGATAAGAGCCACTTTCAGAGTCTGGAGCCACTCAGGAGCTTCTTCACTGTCACAGCATTCAGCTCTGCAGGGGATGTCAGTGTCAGCATAACACCATGAGCTTTAGTACAGCCTTTAAATCCAGTAAGGAACATCTTCAGAGCCTTTAAAATCCTGTCATGTAGGTTTTTCTGGCTAATTTTGCATGACAATTTAAATTCGGTCTCAGCATTTGGTGGGACTGAAATTATAGGATAGAAGTCTTCCAATTCAAAACTAGCTTTCAGGTCCAGAAACTCCTGCACCTATGCACTTTCAAAATTAATTAATATTAACCACCATGCTAAATATGCATTTGAACTTCTACTTGAATTTTAAAGAGCATTCTACAGAGTTGCTTCACTAGTGCACCATTTCAGTTTTACAGTCTACAGCCCTACATTTTCATTTATGTGAGAAACGAGACCACTGCCAAGCAATTTGGGTAATAATATCTGGCGTGACAGCTAAACCTGTCTTGACTGCCTGTCTGCCCAACAGGGCAAAAAAAGAAGAGGGAAAAAGGTGCTTCTGCCCAGCACGGAGCAGCCCATGTCAGAGGGCAAGCCGAGACAGCTGATGGAGGCCACGGGGCTCTCATCTGTGCTTCCCCTCAGATCACAGTGAAGCTTTTGAAACAGGCTGGATGAGCAGGCAGTTGAAAGAAGCACAAAGTAAGAGTTTTGAAAGTAAGAGCTGGCTGGTTCATAAGGGGCTGAGACTGGCAGCATTTCTCATTAGAGGAGCTGGCATTAGGGGCAGTTACAAACCCAGGAACAGGCGCAGGGAAAATGGCTGATAAATAATAAGTTTTTAAAATAACAGTGTTAATTTAATTTGTCCAGCCTTTTTCTATACTGAAAGTTTTGTCTGGGTGGCTCAGAAGTGTCAGGGGCACGAGAAAGCTCATAGCGCAGAGGGGTCCCTGGGTTCCCAAGCTGGAAATGTTGCCAGCAAAGCCAGGGTCAGGTTAAGAGAGACAAGGGCAGGGAAGAAAAATGTGGTTTCTAGGATTGGGTAGCACAGCATGGCAGTTAGCAGAACAGAGAAACAAACAGGTGGAGAGGACATATTCATCTTGCATTGCTGGAAAGAAGTGTGTAGAGCTGAGAGAGATGCAAAAGTGAAAAAAAGTAACATTCAGGGTCAGGCAAACAGAAGAAATGTTGAGAGATGAGTGAAAGGAGTAGAGATGTCCAGAACACTGCTTTGGCTCTTGATTTTCAATAACAACTTATAAATGGTGGATTTCTTCAACAGCATTTTTCACTCTATATTGATGTATTGGGTGGAAATGTCCAGGCACTGGCAGTGGGGCTGCAGAGGGCCCAATGTGAGAAGAATCTAGGACTCCCCTATGATGGACAGAGCCAGTTCCACCAGCATCAACAGACCCATCTCAAGGCATGGCTGAGCCCTCCAGCCCTTCACCCAAGAGGGTGCTTAAGAAAGGGTAAAGACAGTGCACAGCAGCCATGGGACAGGAGTTGTAAAAAAATGCAAGAGGAACATCCCTACAGACACCAAGGTGAGAGATGAAGGAGGCTGCAAAGGCGCTGCACGTGCTAGAGCAGCACTCTCCAACAGCCTGTGGAGATGACCATGGTGATGCAGTTATTTCTCTGCAGCCCTTGGAGATGACCACACCACAGTGGCTATTCACACTGTAGTCCATGGAAGATCCCATGCTGGAGCAGGTGAATATTTCCTGAAGGAACCTGTGGAAAACCCATGCTGAATAGGTTTACCACAAAGGGCTGCAGCCCACGGAGAGGACCCATGAAGGAGCAGAAAAAAAAACGTTAAACATAAGGAGCAGCAGAGAGGAACTGCTATGGACTATCCAAAGCTCCCATTCTCCATCCTGCTGGGGAAAGAGGAGGACACAGAGAACTCAGAAATTAAGAAATGAAGTTGGGTCTAGGAAGAAAGGAGAGGGGGTGAGGGGAAGTCTTTTGGGTTTTTTTTCCATTTCTCACCATCCTACTCTGTTTTAATTGGCAATAAATTAATTTTCCCCCAGGTCGAGCCTGTTTAGTTTTTGACAGTAACTGGTGAGCAATATCCTTGTCTGTACCTTAACCCACAAGCTTTTTCCATCTTATTTTCTGCCCCTGTCCTGTTGAGGAGGAGAAGTGAGAGAGCAGGCTGGGTTGTCATCTGGCAGCCAGCCAAGGTCAACCCACCACAATCAATCCTACAAATAAGAATTAACATTTCTAGTCTAAGAGATCAGATGCAGAAGAACTGCAACAATGGGCAAACCACAGGTGAAGGAAATGGCTTGCAGTAGACCAGTTTAGTGAACTTGCATCAGCTTTCTTAGGGATCACAAACTTGAAGCAACCTCAGGTGCTCTTACACTGACAGGAAAATGCTGACAAAGTAATTAACAAATAAAGCACAGATAATAATGATGAACTGGGTTCTATGCATAAGCCTTGGACATCCTATTACCTCAAAGAACAAGGATACACTAAAAAAAAAAATTAAATCTCCTGTCATTCCAGCTGATGGGAGTAAACTTTGCAGGTATATGACTTTTTGTGCTGAGTACCATCTGCTAGCTTTCTGCCATCACATGGTGAAAACTGAGTGAAAACTCTGACAGTGAGAAGACAAAGGTAATTACTCAGAGAGGTGCTAATGAAATGGTCTCAGAGCTTAGCACTATTGCCTTGACAGAGCCAAATAAACTTCAAGAATAATATTTTACATTGAAAATATTGAGCAATAGCTTTTTTAACAGAGTATTTCCTGACAGCTGCTTGGGAGCGTTTGCAAAATGGTCCAGATATTTACTGCTTATCTAACTGTTGTTCAAGCTTGAACCCTGTAATATTTTTTGGAACAAACGTCAGTCTCCGCATGTCAAAGGCAAGATTTTCTGACAATGCTTAAGCAAGATGTAGAGAGTAAGTAGGCACAAGTGGCATAGCCGGTGAAATAACTATTTCTGTCTGACGTATTAGTGCCAGAACTACAGTCACTACTACATGACAAAAAAAGCACTTGCCTCAGAAATTCCAGTAAAGAGGTGACTAATAGAGAAAAATTGCCTTAGGCAGCATCAGCCATTACTGGTTCCAAGGGGGAAGGACACCAGTGGTAGAAGCAGTTGGAAGGAGTGCCCCGTGCCTGGAAGGAATGGCAAAGCAGTGGCTATCTTAATCAATGTCATGCACAAAGGATCATACGTATCTTCACCGACATACAGATTCTTTCAGCTCAGTCCCATAGGCCTTCAGTCTCAGTCCTGCATCCATTTGATTTAAAGACCAAAGAAGACTTTAAGTATTATGTCTTTGGATATGTGTAAATGAAGTGATACCATATCTCATGGAAGGAATTCAAAACAGGTCCTGAAGAATCTATAGTGTAAACAGGAGTAGTGTTTGTGCTTTATGGCTTAATTATTAATGTATTTTCCATTTCCTTTCAAATTGTCCAGTTTCTTCCTTAAATCATCGTAAAATTGCCTGCTATGATCTTGGTCCTTGTTAATGAATCATGTCCAGAGGTCAGTCATAACAGAGGCAGTGGTGTTTGTGGCATTTCAAAAATAACCTGGTAATTTAAAATTTAAAACATACTGCACAGTCATTTGAGTTTCAGATATTGAGGTTTCAAAGCTATTGCATGCATTATGCCTGCAAAATGCTCTATATCCACTCTATAAGTAAGCACCTTACAGTATACGTTCCTCAGCTGACTGTCCTCCCAGCAATTGAGGCATGATCACAAAATTTTGCTTAAATGACTACTATTATCTAATATTTGATTTGATGATTTGATTTGATGATATGATTTGATGATTGATTGATGATGATCTAATATAATATCTGTACTAACATTCAGTAGTCTATTCAAATGTTATCTTCTTGTATTTGAAACAGAAAGTGTAAATAAAAAGCTGTATGAAGGAGGAGGGCTAAATAAAATGAGGGTCTTCGGTGGAATTTCGTGTCTAAAACAGAAAGAGTTGTTTCTGTTTTCTTTTAAGGAAATGCACACAAGCTCAGATGACCCTTTGTATTACACTAAACCTGTAATGGAGAATTACTCCTCTAAAGAAGAGAGATAACTTTATTAAATCATCTCATATTTCCTGCAGTTAAGTTTGTAGAAGGCCAAGCTTTCAGTTTAAGGGTTTGGAAAATGTTCTCCTGGAAGAATGAGACAGGAAATGAGGGAGAAACAAAAGGTTTTCTGAATTAAGTAAGTCTATTCTCCCAGCTGTTCTGGCCATATTGATGACAAAGCCTCACTCCTGAGGAATACATTGTACCAACTGGCAACTTTTTGAAACAAATACCTAAAATAAGAGTCATAAATAGCATTTGGCAGTCCAAAAATGCATCTGTTCTGTTAATGACACTTTCATATCAGTGTTTTTGGGTCACAGATGAATCTCTTCAACAAGTATCTGTGCTCAGGTGTGCGCTATAAGTCCTGGAAAGGCATACTTAGACTGGTTTGTGCACTTGACCAGTTACCGGTTTCACCAGCACAGACTGCAGGGCAGATTGCTTTGCCTGTGAGTTTATGTACCCAGGACAAAGTTCCACTAATTAAGACAACAATGGGGAGAAGAGGCTTTATCCACAATAGAGAAATCTGATCTTTGCTAGCACCTGCAGCACACTGGGCAACACTTCCTCGAGGATCTGAGACTGGATTTGGGTAGGAGAAGCCACACTCTCCAAAGCACACAGACCTCTGCAGCAAAGCATGGCAGCCGATGGCAGGTAGGCAGCCAGAGTTACAGCATAGGCGTCACAGAGCAAAGGAGTTGTCAGCAAATGTAACCTTAAGAGAAAGAAACGTTAAAGAAACTAATTGCCTCATTTTAGTAGTGCTTTCTAGCAACAGTAGAAATAGTGTCATAGTTATCAAGAGAAAAATTGTTAACCATCACTGTAGCCAAGATACTGTGGGTTGCAAGAAGTTCCTTGGCACAATAATCAAGAAATAAGAAATGAGAAAGAACTAAAGGCAGAATGTTAGGAACTAAATTTAAACCAGTATAGAACTGGTAAAAAAGGAGTTTAATTCTAATATTTCTTCTTCAAGCCTAGCAATCTGTGAATAACCTGAAGTGCAGTGTGATTTTTAAAATGTTTGGCTTTTGAAGGATATTCTAACATCTGTTGTAGCCTGGATTTACTAGAATCCCTTTTATCCATCAACACTAGAGACATTTTGTTGCCCTTTAAAAATCCCTTTTTCAAAAATCAGAGTGCACTTTCAAGACCTATTCTTTGCTGCTAAATCTTCTACACCTTTTGTTATAACCCAGTCACCACTTTTTTCAACAAGTTGCAAGATGAAACCTTAGTGTTGCTTTCCTAGAGCATAATACCTAGAGATAATACCTCAGGGTATTATCCTGAATGACAATGCTCAAATTTATTACCATAGTATTAGCTACAGGAAAAGTCCTCTGATTAAATAATAAACAAATTGAAAAGTCATGAAGACATATTTTGACCATGTGGAGGAAATATTCTTATAACAAGGGTAGGAGTTCCCTCATGCTTTCCACCATAAAAGCCTAGGTGGGTCAGATTAACAGCAGTATCTGAGCCTCATTACAGGAAAAGCTGCAAAACATTTCATCCCACCCTCACCTTGGCAGGTGAAGAACCCCAAGAACTAGGAAATCTGTCCTGTCAGCACACACACACACACAACAGTAGATCTCTGCAGCTGAAAAAATTGTTCCTTAAAGGAATTAATACACTAAATTAAAGGGGAAAATCGTTATTAGCTGTCCAAAAAAGACTGTATCTGGGAATAGAGACCAGAAAGCAGCTACCTTCTGTTTCTGAGCAGGAGGTTAAGGAACGAGGAGATAAGCGACAGTCTGATGATATTCCAGGGAGATAAGGAAACAACTGCAAGTCAAAACTCAGGCATGGTTCACCCCTGCAAGAAAGACGTTACAGGCATAAAAATCATCCCTACAATAAAAAGAGCAGTGAATTAATTAGTTTTAATGCTCAGTAGACTGATTAGGCGTTTTTATGGGATTTTGGCACCCGTTTGAAACACAGGGACTTTCTAACAAGTTTGTTCTAACTTTTGTTTTTTGAGTCTTTACCAAAGAGACACAACAAAAGCAGTGGATTTCCTGTGTGGAACTTAACAGCCAGTACGCTAGCTTCCTTAAGGAATAGTAGCATCCCTTCAGGGAACAACTGCTGTAGCAAAGCATAATGGTGAGAGTAAACAACAGATACTTGAAATACACTTTCTAATGTATGCTTCCAGGGGAGCAAATTAGCCATACTATGTGAAAGGCAGTACCCACACTTCAGCCACCATTGCTTCCACTCCACTCCCTGGCCACATCTTGCTGGCTACATTTCAAATGCACATGCACATGTTCAAGATTCAGATGTGTGTCCTGATTCAGATGTGTGTCCTCATCTGCCTTACAGTAAATCTGTTTATTACCTTTGGCATGTTTTATAGACCATTTGACAAGTTACCAAAATCACAATAACATATACTTGAAACACAGTTGTACCCACCCCCAAGGCTGAGTCAGAAGCAGCAAACAACAGGGAGGAGAAATCAAGTACACCATTTTTTTAACACATGAGGAAATGATAAATTGACAACCCATGAGGACAAGAGAAACAACTGACAAGGACTGCATGTCTTTCATGCTGATGCACAGCTTGGTTAAGTCTATCCTTGGTTTTGCAGCCCATGACCTTTGGATCTGTATACAGATGCCTGTTGCTCAGTACCCTTTTGTTCTAGGAAAAAAGTCTTTTCCAGCTATAGTTCTCAGCTGGTTGCACAAGTTTCCCATAAAAAAAAAAAAAAATGAGCAATTTGCTTTAGGTCCCTTAGAAAGGTCACAAGCGTCTATGCTGCTGCAGGGAGGAATTGGAAGAGCCAGAGGAGCACACGTCCATGCAGAATCTGTTCTAACAAAGGTTCTCAAAGGAGTATATTACAAAGAGAACTCCTCTTCCCTTCATTTAGAGGAGATTAGATCTACCTAGCCTGAAAACAACTGAAAAGAAATAGTGAGTGAGTCTTTGACATTTCGCTAATCATCTCAAAAATTTGCCTCCACAAAACTGACTGAGTTTTTAATCCACATATTCTTGGCTGTCAGCAGTTTGTGCGTATTTCTGACGTGGGATGAAGTTCCACAGAGCTGTTTGTACATGTGAACAAAATAAAAAGATTAAAAATAGCCACCTAAAAAAAATAATCAGGAGGTTCAGAAGTGTTTGATGAGACATTAGTATTTAAATCACCAATATATATCACTTGTCAGATGAGTAAAGAAAAGGATAGATAGATAGATAGATAGATAGATAGATAGATAGATAGATAGATAGATAGATAGATAGATAGATAATGTTCCATCATTATTATGCTACTTTGCCACTTCAGAACCAAAGTCAGCCACTTAATAAAGCAGTACAAAAGTGTCAGAGACAGAAGCTGAGAGGTAAGAAAAAAATATGCTTTTGGGAAGGACAAACAGAAACAGTCTGAATAATGAGGTCAATATGATCAAAGAACAAAGGAAAAAATGCCTATTTCCCACTAACAAATGGGAGAAATGAAGGAATAGTGGTTTACAGGGGAGATAAGAACTTCACATCCTCATCTTTAGTACACAATGAAGCAAAACCAAAACACAGAAATAATCTTGCCATCCACAGCACTGATGAGGTTCAAACACTTAACTATGAAGGGAAATCTCTAAAAAAATCTAAGGAATTGCCGATTCAAATACTGGGAGAAAAAAAAAGAAAGAACCTAGAATTCTAGAGTCAGAATCTTCTTATAAGTAACTATATCCACAGATTTTATACACAGGGATTTTGTGTGTGTAATAAATTATTATATTAATGAGAACAGCTTTCATGTTAGTACCAAAGGCAGAACTGCAGTCCAAGGAAAGGTCTGGTATTTCCCAAAAGAGAAGCATAAACCTGTGTCTTATATTTTCTGCCTTATTTTGTCACAGTATTTTATTTGACAGAATGTAAGGGGCCTGCTACTTTTATTCATCTGTTTTACAGACAGGCGTTTCACAATCTCTTGCTGAAGCTATTGGTTTTAAAAGCATTAGTATTTTGCAGTTCAAGGTAAGCACAGTAAAATTTTATGCACTCAGCCATGACAGCACTTGATTTAAAGCCAATGAAATGACTACTGAAAGAAATCTCTAACTTATTTTGCAGACAAGCCATTATTTTGCCTGACCTCTGAAAGCTCCACTGATGAAAAGTTTGTATCTCTTACAGAGAAAAAAAATCAGACAATTACAGTAATTAACCAGGGAACAATAATGGAATCGCCATTAAAGTGGGTGATGTATTCCCTTCTAAATGACATATCCAAATCTGATGGATTAACAGATGTGTCACATTAGTAGGAGATGAAGTATTTTTCCTCATCTTTCACTATAATTTTATTGCATGTGATTAAATCAAAAGCTATCAGACAACAATAAGTTCTTCACTTCCTTTTTGCCATATTGATTAAAGTAAAAAGCTATTTCTCTACGCAGTCATGTCAGATTGAATCTAAGTCCCTACACTGTTATCACCACGGCATCTATACCCATAGTGCTCTTCATTGCTTTTCCAGCCACTGTAACTCCTGTTTTGACAAATAGTATAATAAAAATTAAAATTGCTCAAAATGCATTTCATAGATGAATTTATTGTGTATTAATTTACTTTTTCCCCATATAAATAAAATAGTGCGCCACAAGGAAATTACTTTTCTTGCAAAAACCCTCTATTGATTTCATTTGTAAAAGCTTGCAGTAAAACTAAAATATTTCAAACAGAAATAGTTCAAAATCAGTACTTTTTTGAGGAAGTAGGAAGCTATAAATATTATTTAAGAGGATAAATGGAACATGGAAAGGACATTTTGATAATGTGAAGGTAGATATCTTGGGGACAAAGGTTGTTAACCACAATCCTCTTCATCTCTAGTAGTTGTGTAACTGAAGATTTTGAAAGAGAGTAGAAAAAACAAACCTAATAGTGTAGCCAAAAAAAAAAAGTTACTAAATAGTCCATTACCAAGCCAGAGATAAATATATGTATTTCAGGGAAACACGTTTCAGCTTCTTTTATTATCATTATAATTACAGTGCATAACTGAGAATTCACAGAATGAGTGTGTTCGTAAGCAATAGAATCAATACATGCAGTGAGATCCAGAGAGAGGATGGCAAAGGAAAAATAGTAAGCAGGCAGAATATCCTGTACCTCACCCTGGAAGAATGTGCGGCATGCTGCTGGCTGGTGACCAGCTTTCTCATTAGATTTGTTTTGTTTGTGCACAACAGCATAAAGATAACACATTATGCTTTTAGGTCTGTTCACATTCATATTTCTACCCACTCCTAAAGATCTTAAAGAGACACATTCTTTTGGCACAAGTGGGATTTCAGTGTACAGGCCTATGCTCCCACTCAGCAATCCCTCCAGCTTTGATGATTGAAGTCAGTCTTGACAGTCACTGGAAAGCAACATTTAAAGACCTGGCAACTCCAAACTAAGTAGACACTACTTCAAGCCAGTACCTATTCCCCTGTGTGTTACTGCTGGGATCTTATCCCAGCTGGTGCTGAAAAGGTAAAACCAAGTTTCCTTACCTTCTCAAACAATTGTGCAACAGAAGACAGGGAAATATTTCTTGCTGAGAGAGATGGCTCCCTTCCCTGTGGACAGACTTACCAGTGCAGTGGATCTCCCTGATACAGCAAAAGTGTTTCCACATGAGTCCACTCTTTCTTTCATTCACATAAAGCCAAGCTCAGAGTAACATTCATGCACAGTACCTTAATTCATTGTGCTCTTTACTTGCTGGTTTGAATCTTCCAGACAAGTGACATGGAGGAGATAGTCTTGTAGTATCCTTTGGATCATAAGGAATTCCTGTCACCAGCATGTGTCTATGCAGTAGCTGCCCCTGTGCGCTCATATGTACTATGATCTCAGCCATAGATGCATGTCCAGTCATTCTGTTTTACCATACTCCGGCTGGTAACTGGTTTTAGGTAATACCTCAGCATATAAAAAAAGAATTCCTTGCTTACAACACCTAGTCCACATGTGGAAAAAGTTACAGTGCTCTCTCAGTCCACAACCGTAGGGAATAAAAGAGTATGCTGAGATAGAAGGCAGATTTTCTTCTCGTATACCAGTGCATAGGACTATATCATTCCAAGTGTCACATGCTTTGGGGATTCATCACATTTCCCTCCAGAAGTTACAGCTTTTAAGCTTTTAATAGATGTCCATCATTCAGCCTGTGCTCTTTTTAACTGATCTGCACTATTTTAAAACCAAAGTGTTTGTCAAGGCTTAGTGTAGAATCAGAAAAAGAATCCTGGTACTGGAGCTCCTGAGACTGGTGGAAAGGGGAACCTTGTTTCACCTGCAAAAGCAGTCATGCTCCTCCCTTCATTTTCATTTCCCCCAGTCAAGTTAATATATGTCAGAACCACCTGCTGCTGGATTCTGCCACAGCCTTCAGAAGTCTCTATCCATGTAAGCTGAGGTCTCAGTGATTTTTCTTCACTGGCAGATTTAGGATCCCTGTTCCTTTCCCTGTGTAATGTGATGACAGTTCTGTTATGTAGGCAGGGAGGCAGGCAGGGAAGCAGGCAGGCAGGCAAGGAGGCGGGCAGGTGGGCAGGCAGGCAGGCAGGCAGCAAGGAAGGCAGCAAGGAAGGAAGGAAGGGAAGAAGGGAGGAAGGAAAAATAGCTTAGGAAGGTTGGTTTCATTTTCAAGAAAAAATCTAAAACTGTGACATTCATTCATTCNCTGTGACATTCACAAGTGGAGAATAAGCACAGTGACCCAAATTCAGATTGTCTACAGAGTCAGCCGTGCTGCCAGTGGCCTGACAGGAGCTGTGGATAAACACATGAAACTTCTTGGCTCACTGAGACTCACAAGACAAGGAGAACATAGGAAAAAAACTCCAGTTGCTCCATGTAGAAGAAAGTATGAGCCATGAAAGAAACCTGAAGTTGACAAACGAAGGTTGGTAGCAACAGCCATTGCCCTGCACTCAGAAGTGACACAAACAAGAATGATTCAGGGAACTGCGTCCCACAAGAGCACGAAGATCTAACATGCTGTGGCAGTAAAGCATCCAGGAGAGAGTTAAACTTTTTTTTGTGAACTAATAACCTTTAAATTCCTCTAGTCCCCCTCAATTGTCAATAGGTTTCACAAAAACAGTTCAGCAACAATAACAAAGAGGTGTGATAAAGAACTTGGCAAGGACAGCACGGGTTGCAAAAGAGAAGAAAGTGGAAAAATAAGTCAGTCTGCATGTGGTGGGATGCTAGCAGCTGCTCTGTGAGACACAGAGTCCTTAGTAAAGAGATAACATGGGTTTTAAAATACAAAGAGTTCTGAAGTGTTAAGCCTGTAATCTTCATTGACCTTGTCATAACATGACAATGGAAAGGAGAGAAGTTGAAAAGGGGTGTAGTTAATTTATGATGGCCCCTCTATCCTTCCATGAACATTCTCATACTGGTCAACTCATTATTTTCTCTATCACCCTGAACTTCTTGAAGCATCTTTGACAGCTTCACATTTCATCACAGAGCCTTCTGTCACTTGAATTGCTCAAGCAGATCAAAAGTGCTTGAGGGAAGTTTCCTCCTTTTCTTTCAGCTTTTGCAAGAATGCAAAGTCAGAATGAACTTCGGTGTCATGCCTTCAAAATAACATGGGTCACCTGTGAGCTGTGAAGTGCCTCTCTCACTGTTTTAGTCTTGTCGCAGTGTAGTTGTATTCAGCTTTCTACCTACTTATTTCTGAACATGTATAATCCCCTTAACTCCAACTGCACAACAAAGTCTTTGAGGAGAGCAGAAACTCTTCTTTTGACTCAGAGTACCATAAAGAGCCAGTTTAGCAGAGTTTGGCAGAGATGTGCTCTCAGCACCCTGCAATGTTTAGATCTGCATCAGCGTAATTTGCCTTAGGAAATTATTCTTTCACAGAGTTTTGCTTGAAATAAAGTCTTCAGAGGACCATAGTGACACCTGCAGCTCATGCACCACAGGTTTCTAAGCAGAAGGACAAGGCTTTTGTTTCTACAAAATACTCTTACAACTCTTCTGGTTATATGAGTCAGTCCTGTTCTGTTCCAAGTAGCCAGCTGGGTGGGTGAACCCCAGGTGTCAGCTCAGCCCCACAGAACCTCTCACTCGCTCACTCCCCTGGCAGTGGGATGGGGGACAGAATGGAAGGGTGAAAGGATGAAAACTTGTGGGTTGAGATACAGAGAGTTTAATAGGTAAAGCAAAAATTGGGCACACAAGCAAAGCAAAACAAGGAATTCAATCGCCCCTTCCCATGGACAGGCAGGTATTCAGCCATCCCATCCCCAGGAAGGTAGTGTTTCATCATGTGTAATGATGACTTGGGAAGACAAACATCATCTCTCTAAATTTGTCCTTCTTTCCTTAAGTATTTTATTGCTGAGCATGACGTCATATGATGTGGAATGTCCCTTTGGTCAGGTGGGGTCAACTTTCCTGGTTGTGCTCTCCTCCCAACTTCTTGTGCAACCTCAGCCACCTGGGTGGCAGGGCAGCTTAAGGAACTCAAAAAGCCCTGCTGCTGTGTAAGCACTGATCAGCAATATCTAAAACATCGGTTTGCTGTCAACAGTGTTTTGGTCACCAATCCAAGACATAGCACACTGTAAGCCAAAACCAGTACCTCAATATACAGAAATTGTATTTGCTTCTGCCATAGAAAATAAGTTCTAAATAAATAAATAAACCCCTTAGTAAATACTATGAGTAAAGTTTAAATGATAAGAGTACCACCAGTAGGATGTTTAGTCTCACGAAACACCTAAGCCACCATCAAGGAAGAGAAAATGTTGGAATATGTGCCATTAACTTCCCATCCAGGGTTTGACTTCCTCAAGGCTTTTAAAGATGGAACTTCAAATTCTAACTCAAATATATTTTTAGTATATACTGTACTACTGTAGAGTACAACTGTACTAGTTACCAAATACAGCAGTAAATTATTCTAAAATAGACCCATAAAGGAGTAGAAATGAGATTGACTCACCCTTTTGGAGGAGGGAAGGTTAAAACCTCCAAACTTTTGAGGTTTATATTTTTGTGCTTACTGTTTCTTTATATAAAAATGTGTTGTTACAAATGGATGTTTTCTCAAGAGTGTAATAGAGATGAAAGAGCAAAAATACTTTTTTTCTTTATATGGAATATGCTTGCTCATTTCTGCTCTACAGAAACAATACTTAACTGAAGTGAATTTGCACAAAACCCCATTAAGTGGCAGTGAAGAAACAGGATGTGTATTCCTGTTTTGACTCCCGGTACTGGATCTCACTTTCAGCTAGGACATTGGGAACAGTCAAGGACCTATATTTTCTCATTAGTCAGATTGAAGAAGCTGTAGTTTCTGAGGCAGGACACTCAAATAGTCATACAGAAGAGAAATAAATGGTATCATCTTTCTCCCATGACCCGTAAGCAAATTGACATTAACACAGTTCAGGCAATCTAGCAGGATCAACATTGGAACAATGTGTATTTTTGCAAATTTAGGTCAAGATACATTGGCAGAAGTCCACAACAGCAGATATTCCTACAGCTGTCTAAAGTCTTACCATAATTCACTGCAGCCACATTCCTTTCCAAAGTTGCCATTTGTAGGAAATTTTCTGTATTACATCCTCTTGAGAGTTATTTAACAGGTATTAGCTACTCGCTGAAGCAGAATTATTCAAAAGAAACAGATGGGTTTCATGTTTTGACTCTGTTTCTGGTCTTAAAAGAAGGATTGATCTTCACTGCAAAATCCATCTCTCCAGAGGTCTCCTAGCTCCCTCCTTTGTAGCCACAAAGCAATGAAAAATCAAGTGATGCCATCTTTCAGCTAATGTAAAAGGAGATAGCAAAATGATAAGCCTGAATACATAAAAATATTTTAAATCCAGTCCTTTCGATTCAAAAAGCTTTGGAGTAATTTAAAAATTAAATCTTAACTGACTTGTCATTGATTTTTCAAAGAAACAGAAAACACAAGACTATACTCCTTCAGTGGTAACATCCTTTCAAGTGCATTTTCAGGGAAAGAGAACTTTGCCACTTGTGCTCCCCCAGAAGAGATGAATTAGACAAACACAGAGAAACTCCTGTATCTTCAGAAGGTTCACATATATAACTTTCAGGGTATAAGACATTTACTGCATGGAAATACTTTATTCCTGATATTTACAGAAGAAAATAACTCACCCTGGAAGATGCAAGCCTCTTTCTCTGACACTTTGCATCAATTCAATTGGTGTTGAGAATCCAACTGTTCAAGAATTCGAGTCTGTAAGAAGACATTCAAGGGTTTTTTCCTTTTGACATCTACTGTTCAGATATTTCTGTGACTGTTACGAGGTAAACAGAGATTTTTAGTTATGAAGGTGTTTATCAAAACTGGAATTACAGCAACATAATTTCAATTCATGAAGGAGCAAGTTGCTACAAGAGACCAAATCATTTGCCAAACTACAGATGAAACAATTCTGGATCTTGCAGTGCATATGAAAAACCAGAGTTCGTTCAGAGAAAATAACAGGAACTTTTAGCCCCCTCAAAATTTTAACTTCTATTTAAAACAAGAAGAAAGAAAAAAAAAACCAAACCCACCAAACAACCAAAAAAACACACCATTCTTCAAACCAGAAGGAAACTATTTGTTACTTTTCCCTTGTTACTCTTTTTAAATTTTTTTCTTCCCCAATAAAACTTAATGAAAAAACAACCCAAGGATCAGCAGGAAGAAATAGGTAGAAATACCTCCTTCCATTTTTAAAAATAGTGAAGCTCCCTGAAAGAGCATTTGAAGCAAAAAGTATGATGGAAAATATACTGAATTATCATCTTTTACTAATTTTTATAAAGGCTTTTGTAGTTCCAAAACTGTCCTATGCTGCTAAAGCCAAATCATTCTGTAAAGGAACATTAGATTCAATTACTTTTGTATGGGAATGCTTCTGAAGGTAAGGGGTCCATGGCTACTTCAGAATCCCAGAAAAAAAGTGACAGGCAGAGTCTGAGTTCTAAATCTGAAACCTTGACACAGTCACATATCATAAAAATGGGTTATAAAGCACAATAAATATCAGAACCTTAAAAATCTGATTAAAGAATTTGTCCTATAGACATCCATTTGGCTGTGGTTCAAATGGAAGAGGCCCCAACTGGAGTACTGCATCCAGCTCTGGGGCCTCCATCCACAAGGATGTGGACCTGCTGGAGTAAGTCCAGAGGAAACCACAAAGATGATCAGAGGGTTGGAGCACCTCTCCTGTGAAAACAGACTGAGAGTTGGGATTGTTCAGCCTGGAGAGTAGAAGGCTCTGGGGAAACCTTACAGCAGTTTTCCTGTGCTTAAAAGAGGGCTACAAAAATGATGGGGAGGGACTTTTTATAAGGGCCCATAGTGGGGAAGTTATTTTAACTGAAAGAGTTAGGTTTAGTGAGATACTAGGAAGAAATTCTTTACTGTGAGGGTGGTGAGGCACTGGGACAGGTT
>VWZG01006645.1:0-28894 GCA_013396735.1 Grallaria varia | reverse complement strand
ACAGGTTTCCCAGAGAAGTTGGGGATAGCCCACCCTTGGAAGTGTTCAAGGCCAAGTGGATAGGGCTTTGAGCAACTTGATCTAGTGGAAGATGTCCCTGTCCATCACGGGGGGGGTTGGAGCTGAAGGACCTTGAAAATCCCTTCAAATCTATACCGTTCTGAGAGTCTATGATCCTGCTCCAACAGGGAAAACCATGATGCAGGCTGCAGACAAATGCTGCAAGCTGGGGGGAAAACTTTTCAGAGTAAATCAGGAAATAGAAGCAGCTTTGGTTGGGATTCTTTTTTTTTTTTTTTTTTTTTTAATCAGACCTATTCTGCCCACACTACTTTTGAAGAAACTGCAATTGACTTTAAGGGTTTGAGTAGCAAATCTGAGTCAGGAAAAGATGAAGAGCGGTTTAAGTACATTATCAGAAGTGGAAAAAAAATCTCTCATGGTGCATGACCAGTTTCCAGGCCAATTAGACCGTTGGCACTGGATGCATAAAAGGGGGCAATGGGATAAGATATTAAGCTCAATGCCCTTGAGTTGTTTCTCGGTTGAAAGTGGGCAAAATTACTTCCTACAATGTATCACACTAAGAAAGAGGGCAGCACTTCCCATTCCCTTCTTCCCTACATGAGGGATATGCATGACTGCTAGATGACTGGAAGAATAAAGAAAATTCAGTCATAGGTTTTTCCTTTGTCTTGTTGCACTTGTGCAGGTGCCCGCAAGGCCAGGCTGCAACTTTCAATCTAAGTCACAAAGAAAGGGAAAAATCCTGCTTCATATACTACCAGCCCACAAGCTGTAGAACTGAAATAAGTAGAATTACGTGTAATGTGAAGTATGCGAAAGTAGCTTCAGTCTGCCTCTTCAGCTCTTCCTTCATTTTAAAAGCCCACTGTGCTTCCAAGAAATCTATTGTCAGACTACGAATGGGTGTTTTGAGATATTTTATGTCTAATGACATATTACAGCTGAGACTGTCTTTGGGAAATTCCTGCCCTGTATTTATTGCATTTCAACTCACTTTTGAGAAAAATAGGCTGAGGCATAATGGTTTTTTTCATTCATTCTCTTTTAAGTCCGTCAGGATAACTAAAATCTAAGTCAGACTAATTCAACACTACAGTAAGAATTTTAAAGAAGCAGTCATACAAAAGAAGAATATCTCCAGGGTACTAGTAATGACTGCCTTTTCTTTTGTCACCTAATTGTAGGTTATTCGTAGGTTATACATTAGTGTACATAAAATAGATATCAGCCTAATACCATTCATATAACCTGCAATTAATCAGTTGCTTTAAAGTTCTCCCTGTCTCTCATCTTGCCTAGAGGGGAGGAAGAAAAACCAACAGAGGATATCTGAAGTGTATGTCTTCCTTCCAAATATCCTGCCTGCTACATAAATTCATGGTGCTTATTTATGCATTTGCCAATAACATCTAAATCACAGCCTTTGTATCACACAAGCCCTCACTGCTCCTCCTATGCCAACGTCACAACAAGTCAAGGAGTTAGTATCTCCTAATGGCTCTGCAGACAGAATTTGGCTGCATCAGGGGAACTCAAATAAGTTTTAAGAGGACCCACTAAAAAAGAAAATCTAAGTAAACAGGAACAAGCACTAGAAAGTAAA
Source organism: Grallaria varia (assembly GCA_013396735.1). Taxonomy (NCBI): domain Eukaryota; kingdom Metazoa; phylum Chordata; class Aves; order Passeriformes; family Formicariidae; genus Grallaria; species Grallaria varia. The sequence goes on along the minus strand of VWZG01006645.1, from coordinate 27,264 downwards.
GGCTTGTATTTGAAAATAATTCTTAAACCGCTAGATTATGGGACTGCTAAAGGGATATCCAGACATTACAGATGATAGTACTAAACAGGAATTTCTACTCAAACCAAGTTAAACTTCAAACATACTTTTGAAAACAGAATTGCTCTAGGACCCGTAATTACTTATTTCTAAATTTATCCCAAAGAAATTTTTCCATTCCAATCAGTAATTATGCTTTCATTTATTTTTACAATTTCATTTACACAGATTTTCATCCTAATGGTTGAATGGATGTCCGAGATGATATCCTTTCACTTGCAGGAATTTAAACATGAACATTGGCAGACATGAATTTAAGGCATTTTTTATTAGTCCTTTGCTTTTTACCTCCTATAACCTTTGTAATTCCTTGATACCTACATTAAATATTTTGGAAGCAAGAAAAGTACACAAATAGCCAAAGCTATGGATGATTAGATATGCAGTAACCATAATCAATGCAAAACTAAATAAGGTTAATCATGGTTGATTCAAATAAGGTAAAAAAATTCCAGGAAATTAAATTACGAATTAAATGGGTCATGTCACTGCTAGACCTGGATAATTTAATCTTAACATAAATTATTCCATGATCTTAATTATTCTTTCTGTTTGTTTGGCATTTTTTATCAATTGATTAATTCATCAATGTTTCTCAGTTCAAGCAGAATTTCGTACAAGCTGCTTCGCATTTCAGGCTGTTCAGTTGTACTGTGATTTCTGACTCAATTTTTGTGTTAAATTTCATACATTTCTGATGCTCTGGTCTTCACCTAAACTCACGCAATTTTCTAGCATGAGCCCTCACATTTATAAATGTAGAAGATTTCTTTTGGACCTTATTAATTTACCCCTTAAGAAGAACAGAGTTATCACTGTTCGGTAGCTTTCTTGAGGAAGAGACTTGAACATTTGCTAACTTTTCATTAAACTTATTCCAAAATTTTAAGACCAGAATGGATTAAAAACCATCCACTGACCTGACTTTCATAATAAAGAACATAAAAATATCATCCTGTGATTTCTGCATCAAGATGATTGGTTTGTTAATGCCTCACCATTAACAACTGTTTCAGCAAGTTCCCCCAGGACTGTTTCCATGGCCTCTCAATTTATTATTTTAATACAATAGTGGCACTAGACATAAAAAGTCACATTTCCACATGACTGCAGAAAAAAATTACTCAGTTGATAGTGCTTGCACAGTCCTTTTACTTGTGTTTTCTTGCTTTGTTCTGGCTCCAAAATGAAACATGCACACTGTATGAAGTGGCAGAGACTAATGACACTTTCCAAAAACAAATTACATGATGAGTCATCTAATATCTTTAGGCATTTGAATTTGTCAAGTATAGAACATGAAGACATTGATCCAGCTAAGCAATTTACTCAGGGTTCATCTACCTCTTGCATTGGGCCTCAATGCAGATGTCTTTAAAGAAGCTCTAAGCAAGCTGGTGCCAAGACTGTGGGCAGTATAGCGGGCACTGACCCTGCTGTCAGGAGGGGGTTGTTGCACTTAGCCCGAAGACAACACCGTGTCTTAGGTGGCTAAATTACCTGGGACTCTCAAGGCAGTCCTTGTGCCCCATTCTTCTTTGTTCTGTGGGGACACTGGGTCTAGTAGTAGGATCTCCAGCATTTCCCTTATCCCAGAATCCTCAGATAAGCAGTCCTGCAGATTTCAGAAAGACAGTTTGCAGGTGTAAAGACCAGCCTGTTCTTATGTGCTCGCTTGAATTGGAGACTAAATCGAGAGCACTGCCATAAAGGTAATGATCAGCAGGTGCCAGTTAACTACAGACCTTTTAAAAGGAAAACCTGCAAACTGAAAAAAAAATGCCCTCAAACCATCTGACTGCAGGTAGACTAAGGGGATTTTAGGCCAGATGGCTACATATAAGGTGAGCAATCAAAGACAGCAACCTTAGAAAAAGTAAAATATTTTTAAAAACTTTACTGGTTTTCATCCATCACTGGTTTTCTTTTTCCTGCAGGATGAATCCATTTCAAATTTAGTCTTTTTCTGCAGTGCAGAGAAATTGTTGCTGTGGGAGGCACAAGCAGTGCTTATCACTAGCTTTTCTGAAAGTTCGTGGTTACTTAAGGAAGAAGTTCTCAGTTAACCAGTAACACCACTAGACTGGAGCAGTAGATTGGTGAAGGACTAAAACTGGAAAGAAAACCATTACAACTGCCTTTTCTGCAACACAAGGTATACAACAGTGGCAGAGGGTCACTGACAGCTAACCAGCTATTGCTGGGGGGGGCCTAATGCCCCCAAAAAACTAGGGGTCAGATGTGCCTTAGTAGAGAAGTAGAAGAGGTTTTTAAGTGTTTCCTACTCTATGCAAGAAAAATCATTTCTATAGAATAAAAATCAGTTTCACTGGGGATTTTTCTCATGTTGTAGCAAAATATTAGGTTAGAACTGCATGTGTCATTAACAAGTCTCTACTAATTTCCATGTATTTTCCCATTTCAAGAGCAAAAAAATGGTATTTCATATTCTAACTCACCTTTTTTCCGAGAATTTTCAAATTCTCCCAGAAAACAACAGGGATAATTTGACACAAGGTTCTGTCTTTGCCTTGGTTGTGGTTTTACCACGGTATTTGCATTACAAATAATGTTTCTAGACTACCATCATCCTTTCTAAGTCTTCAAAATGCAGCCTGAGTGCTTCTCCTCCTGGAACTACTCAGCCCCACACCACAGACCGAAACTGAAAGAAGGTGCATGTAGAAATTCCAAAACAGTATCTGGTAGGAATTCTAGTGGCAAAATTTTTACATTTAAGAATCAATAATTTATCAAGTTGAACTATGTTGGTCTTTTCAAGCTAAAGGTGCTTTGTTATGTCTTTTTGCTGTCCTGTTTCTGCCCTATGAAATCTCCCTGTCTGAAAGCAGATATTACACTGAAAGTACAGCTAAACTAAAACATCCATAGGAAAATGTAGGAACTCCTCAAGTACAACTTATAAGGTGTGTTTCCTCTGTGACCTGCCTTATTAGAAAAGGAATGCCAGTCTAATAAAACCTTACCTTTCCTAGCAGCTAAGACAACTGCTAACATCCAAGTCAGTAGCAATGAATATGACACCCTTAAGCCTGGAAATCCTATCAGCTGTGACTGTTCCAGTTAAATAATAAAGAAAATTAGTTGTATTTTGTTTGTTTTCACAGAACAGTCCCAATCAGTATGAGCATTTCAGAGGGCTAAGGAAGCATTAGTAAGAGGGATTGCTAGTGTGCAAAGTGCTCTGAAACAGTTTGAAAAACCTCCAGACACTTTCACACCTGGAAAGTCACAGTGTCCTACTCCCTATCCTTAATGTATGATTTGGCAATGTATGTATTTGTTTATTCAAGCTGCAGTGATCGTAACAGTTGCTCCAGTTTTTCACATTGCAAAGAGATTCCAGACCTGTTACAAAGATGCCACTCACAGGCAACAAGTCGTAGCTGAGAAACTAGAAGAAAAGGAAAAAACTGAGAAGTGCTACTTAACCGCAAAGGTATGAAATCAGTATTTTAGAGCTCTGCTTTCAAAAATACCTAATCTTTAGCTGCCTACCTTTACCCTCAGGACAATGTTATGCTTCTGCAAGCTTCCTTGGAACAATAGTTTGAGATTTCATTCATTAGTGTTTGCAAAATACTTTGAGACTCTCAGAAGGGAGATGTTACTGAATTCTAAGTATCTGTTTAATTAGATTTGGTCAGAATTTATTTTACCCAGTCAAGATGAAAGAACAAAAATATAATTGAAAAATACACCGCAGAACAAAACAAAAATCAATTTGGAGATGGTTTAATACCTTCCTGTTTCTCTATGGAGAAAGCTTAATCTGTCTCTTCCGAAGTGCATGACTGCCAGGACCCACAGCCACTCCCTTCCAGGGCTGGAGTGTGTATAAGGGGGAGCTGCTGCTGGCGGTGGTGACTTAGGATGAGGTCTGGAAGCCACCTCTGCAGGGCCTCTATCAACTCTGTTAGTTCACCACAGTTTTCCTTCATTATTGTTAGCCATATTCATGTAATTAGATGCTTTTGTTTTAAACGCCTGCACTTCACTGGCCATTATTAATTCAGCAAAGTTTTAAAGTATGTGTAGTCCAGGTGTCCAGCGTCCCTGCGTCTTCACTCCGGTTATTCCCTGAGAATTAAACCTTTAATTATTCAGCTCAGTTATTTATTACCCTCTTTATAAATTCAGTACAGTCTTCTTACTGACATTTTCAACGAAAGGTCATCTGAAATACACACAGTGTTCCTTGTATTGCCTGCCTTCCCCTCTAAAGGTCCACCAGAGCTAATGTTGTATTTGTCATCTATTTACTCATTACATTGTGCAACAGGCCTTTGATCCCCCGCTTGTCTGTATGCCAAGGCTGTCTCCCATGAGGTAGCTCTAGAGTGGCTTTCCTCTTTTCCTTTCCCTTCTAATTAAGCTGGACATATTTTCAATATCTCCCCCTCTAAAGAAGAGTCCAGCATCTTGCTTGAAATGCCACAGCTAAGTTCTTTTATTAATCGCACACGACTGAAGCACCAGGCATGTGGCCAGCAAAACCAAGTAGCCGCATGAGGAGCTGGGAACCTGAATTCATCTGTCCCTTGTTGTACCTAATGTCCTTGCACCTTCCAGTTTTCTGGAATCTTTGGGCAACAGAGACACCGAGGGCCACAGACTGCGGATGCCATAATAAATATTAGGTCAGTCAAAATTAGCCAAAATGATGTTTCTCCACTTTTTTCCCCAAAGGAAATGTTAGACTTTCTAGAGTGTAACTAAACCAGCACGCTACACACCAAAAACAATTTTTTAATTCACAAAGCTTTCCTTCAAAAATCCACCTCCAGATTCAGAGGTGGCCATGACAAAGTCCCTTTTCATAGTGAAAACCTGAATATTTAGAGTTTCACTGTGAGATCAAAGACTTGGATTTCATTCAAGGACTTACATCCTACCTCTTCTTTTTTTATGTACTTTATGCAGGGATGTGAACTGTCATTGGAACTGCACTTGAAATTCAAGTGATTAATTACTTTTCTGTGCCGTTTGAAAGAGGACTTTTTCAGCACCTGCTTTTCAAACAGTGAGTACAAAGCAGGGCACTTTAGCCCAGGAGAAGTCAAAGGTTTCACATACCTTTTCCAAGGGAGTTAAGAAGGTTCTATAAGACCTGACTTTGCAGAAACCCCAGCCAGACCACTGCATCTGGAGGCCCACTGAGGACAGTTGGTGGGTTCTTCATCTGAGGAACATGGGAAATAAACGTATTTTTTGACACGCTGATTTTCTGCTAATGTTTAAAATATTGCTATTTTCCTTTCTGAAGAGGAAGGAGCTTGAGAGGTACCACATCTTGAATTCCTACTATATGTCTTTGTGGAGAGAAGATGTCTTTCAAGACACTTCAGTTGAATGGTATTCAGTCATATCTGGTGAGGGTCTTGCACACAGACTTTTAGTCAAGTTTCCAGCACTCACTGACTCTGTTCCTCTAAAACTGAGTCTGGCACAAGTGTGTCTACCAGGACATTTTTTAATGCAGCCTAATCCTCACAGGAGAAAAAGGTAATTCATTTTCGTCCTCTGTAAGAGTCAAGTCTGAACTTAACCCAGATTTAAACTGCTTGCTTGGCCAAGCTCCACCACTTACCTACCGCTCTGTAAGCGGGGAGCAGGAATCTCCTCTCCTTGTTATAGGCAAGGCTCTTCATGTTCTCTGGGAAAAGCTTCTGGCAAAGAGCTAATCTTGGTTTCAGTGAAGTATCTCTGAGCTGAGGTCAATGTTGGCACTCCTAATAATGATGTTGCTATAGATTTAAACAGAAGTTAAAGCATAGGAATACTTCCCACTCTTCTTTGAGTGGATTANAAAAAAAAAAAAAGGCACAAGAAACCTGTGAAGCGGAAATAATAGTAAGGTCTGTGTAAGGCTCTCCCAGCACTATGAACCACAGGGATACAGAAGTTCAGGGACTTGGGTTCTGACTCAAAACCCATACAAAGCTTTCCAGAAAGCAGTTCAGAGCAAAGCCATGACAAAGAAAAGGCATAATGCAAAGATGAGAGACATTTTAGGGTCATATTTTCAGGGTATGTGAAGCAGGAACAAAGTTTCTGTAAAAAAACACAAAAATCCATGAAAAAGCTAATTTGTAGGCTACACTGCTTATTGTCTGCCAAAATTATTTGTATCCTGTTAAAAACCAGCAAACGAGGGAGGAAAATAAATGTCATTTTCTTTGTGAGTTTACGTTTTGTTTTGTTGCTATTAAGGCACTTATGCAATGGACCATTGAAAAAGTTCTTTTGATGCCTTTGAAAATCATCTGGACCCAGCATACAAAGCTCATCATTCCATTTCTCATCTTGCTTTAATCAGGTGTAAAACCAGCCTAATTTAAAGGAGAGGTGTGATGAATCACCATCTGGAGGTAGCTGCACAAATTACATTCTCAAAGAAATTATCAGCTTCAAGAAGATTGAGTCTGAATGTGGGGCCCCTGACCCTCAGCCACCCAGAGTATGGTTGGAACATCCTGCAAGGCCCTTCCAGCCTCTGTGGTCAGACTTTCATCCCATCACAGGTAGGGAAATGAAAGCTGTGTCCAGCAGATGAGTTCTGCTACAGAGCTGGGACATGGCCAAGACATATACTTTATAGAGGAATAGAAGGGAAGAGAATAAATTAATGGCACAGGGAAAGTGAATGGGGCTAGTTATTTCCAGTACAAGGACTATAGGGCACTGAAGAAAACTTCCAGGCAGACATTTTGTAAGAGAAAAAAATCATTTTTCCACTCAGCATAACTAACCTGCACAGAAAAGCATTGCAGGTCAAAACACAGAGATTCAAAATTAATTAGATAAATTTACATAAGACACATTGATTGAGAGCTATCAGTTCTAAAGCTGTAAATATAACCTCCTGCCCAAGTCCCTAAACCATGACTTGCTGGAAGTTCTACTGGTATTTCAGAGGATTACCAAACGCATGTACAGACATTGCATTACATCCCTAAAGATCTGCTCTTTATTTTGATGAAGACCCTTCACTCTTAGTATTCAGCACAGCCAGTCATGCATTCTTAGGGCTTTTTAGGCAAGCAGCTCAAGAAAAAACTTTTAGGAATAATGCTTAAGGACCATAAGAATTTAACTAATTTACTAGATCATTAGTGACAGGTGCTAAGGGAACTCTTTGTTCTGTCACACTGATTTGTTACAATTTTCAAAACTCAAGATACAAAAAGTGCTTGAGGTTTTTTTCCTTCTATTTCAGTTTTAGACTGTTGCTAGTTTGTTCACAGGTAGAAGAAATACATGACAAACACGCTGCTGTTTGGAAAGTGTTATAACAAATAACTGAATGACAATGGGAAGAAAGGTTAGAGAAAAAGAAACCAGACATTCTCACATGCATTTCATCTGTTGATGTCATCTGTGATTGTACTTTGTATTTGCAAGTAAGAACTCATGTAGGCATGTATGTAAGTATAGACACACACATACCTCAGATTCTCCTTTTCTGTCCTGTATGAAGAACAAGTGGATGCAAAATACACACAGCTCAGGTTTTAACACATAAGATTTTAAGAGGAGGGAGAACATCTCACCGGGGGATAACCTAGCACTTACACAGGCAGCTCCACCACAGCCTGCATGACTTTCCATCCCTCATGTGGGGATCCCCATTTCCACATCCATGTTCCTATGTCTTCTTTACCTACCTTGCCTAACAGAAAGGGCACTATGCATGCACAGTGACAGGAAGCTTCAATTGCAATTCCTAAACACAGCAGTGGTCACCACGAGTTGGTCTCCTGTGCAAGAAGCTGATGAGCAACAGAAGAATGATTTACTGCAAGAAAGGCAGGAGAATGCCTAAAAAGGCTTTGAGGTATAACAGAGTCCTTGGAGATTTCAGAGAGCAGACTGTGCAAGAGAGTTGTTTTCCCAAAGATTATAAATCTTCTCTGCCTTCTTAAAGTTTGTGTGTGCAGGAAATTCCTGTGGTTTCTGCACTTACTTGTGCAGAACTCATGAATGTAACTCATGTCTCTAGACAGGCACCCAGGAGAAGGTTTTCTAAGAAGAAAAGCCTAAGCAGTGGGAATTATAGTGCAACCCACTCTCAAAAGGGTTCCACACTGTATTAATCTGTACTGTTGGATACTGGTTGCACAGTGGGTGCAGGCCTGTAGAGCTGTAGAGCTGAAATCAATCATCCCTCCCAGTCCAGACTCCAAGGCAGTGGTGCTCAGCAATTAGAGTCCTTTGTGACAGATTTATGACCATTTGGGAAGTAGGATCTTAAAGCCCAGGATCATAAACAACTTCTTTGTTGCATCCAGTTATGACTGTTTTGTTTTAGAGGAGATGTTAAGGCTCTTGGAAAACTAGTATTTCCAGATACCTTATTGTGGCCTTGTCCTGAAGAAAAGATTCAAATTTTTTTCTTTTAATATTCTTGCTGATACTAACCTGCTTAAAATGCAGGTGACTTTGCAGAAGTTCCATCTGCAACAGAAGTGAGATCAGAATAATTGTTGATTAAAAACTTTCAAATAGTGACACAGAAGTTAGAAGCAGTGAAGTATTCTGTCATCGAAGTGACACTGGGCAATATAAATTAGTTTTGGAGCTCTGAGACAGAAATTGTGTGATTTGAGGGGTTTTTTTTCCAATGACTAAAGCTAAGCCATAAAAGACTGGCTGTATAAGCAAGACTAGTGTTGTTATCTGCAGGGACATGGTGCAATAATAACCTAACAACTTCTTTTCTCATGACTGTCTTTTGACAACAGATTTCCTACTTACCCAATATTTGCTTGTCCCAATCTAACAGAATACTTAGTGTTTTCTAGGCTCTGATAGAAGTGAGAGCATGCTAAATGTTCTTTTTATTCTGCAGCTAAACAGGAAAAACAAACTTATTAAAATATGTTATGATATTCCAGAGGTATGTATTTTACATGCATTCCTATAGTGCAAACAACTTTTTTGCAGGAACTGTTCTAGCCTGTTCCTGGAAATACTTTCCTTTCCCCTTTAAGCTGTTTCGGATCCCCACAGAATCACAGAATTAATTAGACTGGAAAAGACCTCTGAGATAATCAAGTCCAACCTATGACCAAACACCACCTTTCCTACTAGACCATGGCACTGAGTGCCACATCCAGTCTCTTCTTAAACACCTCTGGGGCAGTGAATCCACCACCTCCCTGGGCAGCCCATTCCAATGTCTGATCACTCTCTCTGTAAAGAACTTCTTCCTAATGTCTAACCTAAACCTTCCCTGGCACAGCTCAAGACTGTGCCTTCTTGTCCTGTCACTGGCTGCCTGGGAGAAGAGACTGACTTCCACGTCGCTACAATCTCCTTTCAGATAGTTATAGAGAGTGATAAGGTCTCCCTTGAGACTCCTCTTCCCCAGGCTGAACAACCACAGTTCCCTCAGCCTTCTCCCATAAAGCTCATAATGAAGATGTGATGCTGACACCCAGAGGAACATAGTCGTGAACGTAAATATATTGTATTAGTCTGTAACTATCATTCAGAATGTGTTTCTTAATAAGGCATCTGGTTAAATTAAGATGTGAAAGTCTGTAACGCAATATTCACTCTGTGAGTAATCCATAAGGTAGCAGACACATAACAATGAGTAACCAGTAACAGTGGGTTTTCCAGCAGTCCAGTTTAATATTTCCTTCATATGTCTGTATTTATACATCAAACAAACTTAAAAAAGAAAAGAAAACAAACAAAAAAAAATATACAATTCAAGAAAATACCCAAACTATTACAGTTTTGGCTTCCCCTTTGTTGTTTTATAATTATGTACAAGACTGTCTTATTTTCAATACCCAGTGAAGATTTAATGATTTATTTTTATCAGCTGGTGCCTTTCACTATGTAATGGAATTGTCTCCTTTTGCCATTTACATTTAGAGCTGCAAAAGCCCACATTTAGGTGCTGTTTATGGATAGGGTTAAGAGATGGACTGAAACAAGGCAAGATTCTCACTACTGACCACAAATATATCTCTGAAATCCCATTTTCAGATACAGCTGAAGGAAGATTCCAGAACCTAGTGCACTGATATAACCATTTTATCAGTCAACGTAATAAGGTATCTCCACCGAGAAAAACATTCATGTTAGAGTAAGATACGTGGGAGCTGGAGGAATAATATATTTTATGGTGCAGCAGACAAAACAGATAACTCTAGAGCTAAAGGTACATCTCCTGTCAGAGACCTCCAAAGCAAATGAAGACACAAAGTATTCCATCTTTTTAAAATGTGTGGAGGAGAATATTTAACTGTTTATCTTACACAAGAGACAAAATTAGGAAGGAAAAATAATACTTTTATCATAATATGCAAACTGTTTCATGGAAACACCAAATAACTTGAGTTGAGAGGAACATGTGGAGGAAATCTCCTAATCATTCAAAGCAGTGCCAACTTCAATGTTAGTGTCAGCTTTCAGCTTAGAGGAGATTGTTCATGGTTGTGTCCAGTCAAGTTCTGAATATCTCTAGGATGGAGCTTGCACAGCCACTGGACACTTGTTCCTATGTTCTACCACCCTTATGGCAAAAAAATTTCCTAAAACCCAATCACGACTTCCACCTTGAAGGTATAACCTAACACCCATGGAATAAATCATATTCCTACTACTGATAAAAAGAGTTTTACTTTATCTGTAAACCAAGTATAACAAGCATTATTCTTTCAGATTTCAGAAGGAATAGCTCATTTTTCCAAGATATCTTCTGATATCTAGTCAGTGGTTTACCACTACTTGAATCATTTTCATAGTTAAATCACAGTGCAAGATAAGCACCCATACATGGTCATCAAGAAATATATGCTATACTTCCACTTCTTTAATCTGTGATAAATCCAATATTTTGTACATTATACTGCTGTTGCAGAACAGCATGTTTGTAAAAGCATGACTGGATGCAAATTACTCACACAAAAGGCCTGAGAGTTTCACCCTAGAATCCTCTCAACAAAGACAAACACTGTTTGTTTGGGGAGCAAAAGTCAGGACTCTTTGTGATAGCTACATGTGCCTAAGGTTTTGAAATCCCTGTTTTGCCACTGCTTGTATGCCTTTTGATTATTAAACTTGCTTTTTCAGTCCTAGCTTGAAAGATGCAGTCTACAGTACAGCTTCCTCCAGTAAAAAAAGCTCTTCACAGCCAAAAGGCTTTTCTAATGTCTGTACAAAGGCGGCCACTCACCCAGGCTTTCCACCTCCACAAAACATCCCATGACTATCTAGAGGCATATGCCCTTCATTTCCCTAGCCCTGGTGAATAAAGAAAGCAGACAAACTAAAATCAGGACAGCCTTCATATTCAGCCTTAAAATCCACCTATGATACATCTTGCTCAGCATGATAAAAACACAGGTAGTTGTATATGACAAAGTACCGTATTCAGACTGAAAATTCTCATGTTAACACAGGCCTCTTACATAATACATATTTTATGACGGTAACAGTCATGATTGGAAATACAAGAGTGCTGATGTCTGCATGTATATTGGAACTACTTCTCTGATTTTACGTCTTCAGAAGGAAATAGCAAAAAAACCCCTGGTAATTCTGGGTATCAAAATAAGCCATGCTTATTTTTGTCTAGAGAGACAAAATTTTCAATTTTTTTCTTTTTAAGCTAGAGAGATAAATAATATCAAAACTAACACACATTGAGAGGCTGATGGGTTCATTCACATGGCAGGTCTCACTCATTGCATTTAGCAGAAAGAAAAGTAAGGCTTTCCTTTCATAATCTCCTAATAAAATCCAGTCTTCAGTAGGGTAAATGAGATTCAAAATATTCTTTATTCCCGTAATACAGATGTACCGAGTAGCTCCTACTACCAGCATGTAGGTGTGTGGAGGGAAGGAACTTTAAAATCACATGTTAAAAAATGGTTTCTCATTGCTGCAGAAATTATGACAGCTGAATGGAGAAAATGTTCCACAGGCATTTCAGCAGAATTACAAGATGTTGCGTTTCTATTATCTTCCTTGATTTGGTGTTTTGGTTTTTCTCTTAATACTTGTCTGATAACCCACAGATCATTCTTAGGCTGTAGCAACAAATTATCTCTTTGAAGGTTTTCCTCATTTCCTGGCTACGAAAGGCGTAGATCAAGGGATCGATCACTGAGTTGCACATAATGAGAATGAGGTACATGTTGAAGTGAGACATGAAGCAAACACAGTAGAGGTTTTGAGGGCAGGAGATCATCAGGATGAGATGAAGGAAGAATGGAGCCCAGCAAACAATGAAGATGCCAAGAAGCATAGTCAGAGTGATGGCTCCTTTCATGCTGGTTCTTTGACGGACAGAGTTATACCCAGGCAAAGCAGCAATTTTCTTCACATGAGTACGAGCCAGGAGGAACATATGGATGTATAGCGAGACCATGAGGAACAACATGGTAAAAAACATAGTGATGAGACAAATGACTACGTAAGTTGATTCATAATAAAGAATGAAGATAATGCCACAGCCTGTGCAAAAGGTCCAGATGCATGCAATAATAAGGCCCGATCTTTTCACTGTCATGATGTTGTGGTAACGTAGGGCATAGAAGATAGTGATGTATCTGTCTATTGCTATAGCCAGCAAACTGCACATGGAAGCCACCACAGATATGCAAATCATTGAATCAAAGACATTGTCTATATGACGGACAAAGGTATCTTCCATAATGATGTGTCTATTGTTTATTAAGTATATCGTTATGGTCTCCCAAGCATTAGACACACTCACCAGCATGTCAGCCACTGCTAAACTGAAAACAAAAAAGTACATTGGTGAATGCAAGTTCTTGTTCTTAGCTATTGCACATATAACTAAGATGTTTTCAAGCAGGCTTACAATGCCCAGAGTTAGGAACACCTCAGCTGCAATGACCACTTGCTCACATGGTGATGACTTGCTCTTGACAGTAGGCTCAGTAAAGTTGCTACCAAAGGCACTCAGGTTTAGTTCAGAAACATACAGTTGAGAGGACGTGTTCATTTCTGGAAGCTAACAACATATTCTGTTCCTTTTGAGGGGCTTGCCAAGGAGTGTGTTAAATACATTTTCCAACAGACAAAAGATCCTGGAAAAAAAAAAAAAAAAAGGCATAATGAGTACAGGCAGAAGTTGACAAAAAAAAATATCACCCATTTCTATTTAATTCACCTTGTACATGTCCTGCCACTTCCACACCATATTTCTGTACTGGTTCTAAATTAACCTCTGGTCGGCTTAGATATTTTCTCCCATCCTTACTGGGAAATTAAACTCACAAACTAATGAAGATATTCATGCACCCTTCATTGATTGTTTTATTTATTCTATTTGGTCTCCTGAAATACTTCCCCAGAATGTTCTGGAAATTCTGCTGAAAAACAAACAAACAGTTTTCACAGTCCTGACCCTCAGAGCCCAGAAATGCAGGAGAATGTACTACGAGGTCCAGCAGAAACCGCTCACTTGAACACTTGAATGCAGTAAGTATTGATTATTGCCACAATTAAGAATTGAACATTTTCAGTGAAATATTTAAATGCTTTCCTGACCTTTGTACTTTTAAGTTTGCATGAACTGTGTTATGAACAGCTCATCTGTGCTATACTAACATGCTCATTTAAAAGCATTAATAGTATTAAACACCTAACCAAGGCAAATCCACACATTTCAGGATACACTAAGGTTACAGGATAAGGGAATTCTATTATAAAATCAGTTTTCTATTCTAGATCATTATTTTATTCAATTTTTTTTTTTTTTTTTAATGACAGCATTCAGGGCAAATTGTAAGCCATTCAATTCTGAGTAAAGGAAACAGAGCTGATTGTCAGTGACCTGTTGCAAATAAAATTCAAGGCACATAATGCTAAATAATTTTCAGTTTTTAAAAGTAGCTTATTATCTGCAATCAAGAATTAACTGTACCTATTTTTCAGAGCTGCTCCTTCAGCTGCTCTTCCTCTTCATCGTCTGCAACCTTTTTTCCAGAGAGCTGAAGTTTCAGCCCCCCTCCTCTCCCAACATCTGGGGCTGGGTATTCCTTGTTGGGACTAGATGAAAAAAATAGAGGGAAAGGAATGAGCAAATCCATAGAGTCAAAGCTGACCACGTATAAATTACTTACTGTGCAACTGCCTTTTTATAGACTCCAAGCAATAAATGACTTCAGTACTGAAACTGTGGCTCCTCCTCCCCTTCTTTGCCCCTCTGGACTTCTCTTTCCACTGATCTCGTAGAAAAGGCTTGGGATTTTACCACCATCTAGTGGTCTTCTCCTGTCTTTCTAATTAAACGGTGATTCTGATCTGAAATTCATAATGATTCTGACTTGAAATTCAGAATGAGATTTCTATAATATTAAATGGAAAAATGTAGTAGGCATGCTTCTTTCCAAAACTATTTCTTTTTGTTTGTTTTCTTTTTTTGTTGCTAGTACACTTTGAATAAGTTCATGCTGCAGTAATACTCCAAAAGAGGTGAGGACAGAAGATTGTTATTGAAGTGGGAGGCTCATAACTGTTATAAGCATTTGTCTTATATTCAGTTTTGGGGTTTTTTTCAGAAATAAGAACCCCACTGTTACAAATCTCAGATAACATACCATCAAACCCATAATGCCACAAATAGAATATATATTCAATTAATTTGCATGAAAAGAAATAGAACAATAAATTTTTGTGTTCTGTCCCCCTCACTAGAATAGAGACTTCAGTATATAAATGGAAGGAACACACAGTGCATCATGCCAGAAACCAGGACTACCCACGATGGATGTGAATTCGCCCAGGTTTCATGGGGCCTAAGATCTGTTGAACTCAGCACTCAGCATTCCAATGGCTAAAGTTCCTCTGTGGGTCCAGCAGTCAGACAGCTGATGCTCCTTCTGGTCTTACCCAAAAGGTGGCAAAATTAGTGCAAGTCTTTAACAAATGGTCTCTGTTTCTGTGTGCAGACTGGGGGATGCAAAGCTCACAGTTTTCTGTCACTGCCAAATGCCTTCCATATTAGCTGCTAACCAGATAGTCAAAAACCATGCAGTATTTAAAGCTAACTTGAGATACAACATCTCTGCATCTCTGAATCACCACTTTTCCACAAATTAGTGGGATGAGTTTATTTCATAGTGTATGACAGCTTCGAATGTTTATTTTTAACCTATAGTATTTTTCTTAAAGAGTCACTGTCATCAACCTAATTTTATTGCTATATCCTGTGCCATTTTTGTGGTTTCAGTGTTCAGGTAAAGTTTATCATTGAAGAGTAGCTAAACCCCTATTTCTAATTACTGTGTTCCACAAGAGGTTTCTATATTGTTACCACTGACTTCACTTCAGGGATGCTGAAACACCTGTATGAAATATTCTTATACACAAACAGTCCCTGCTCCAGAGGTGACAGCGAAAAGAACTTTGATTATTTTGAGTAAACTGGCTCCTCTAGCATTATGTAGTTATAGTCAGGAGATGAACTTTTTCTGTCCCTTCTCCCCAGTACTGGAAAGAGAATTTAGATTATCACAAACTAGAGGCAGCAAACTATTCTTAAGTGCAGATGTTAAATTTGAGTGGATAATGTCAGGTAGCCAACACACACACTCCCTGCTGTATCTCACCTATGTGCCAATTCTGAGCACATAGTTCTTTGCTATGCCCAAAAGAAAAGTATAGAGAAGGGTCATCTACAGTTCTCTTTCTGCTCTTCAATATAAAGCAGGTTTTAGTCATCTTTGATTTTCCCATTGCAGACCTTGGAAATCAGATATCTAAGGGTAAAATTTTGCTTCTTTCAGTGTTCTTATATCTAGAAAGAACTGTGCAGACATTGTGCTCTTTCCACTCCAATTACTTCTCTTAAAGTATCCTGCTCTGTTTTGTCGTTTATTGTATTCTCTTTAAAATTCTAATTTTTCCACTTATGAATTCCTCTGTATGTTCAGTTTAACGAAATTATTTGCAGACCAGCTTAGCTGCCTTTACAAAAGTTCTCAATGTACCTGGTAAGACTCAGTAGATGAGCCAGTTACAAGAAATAAATCACACATCAGACTGGATGGTTTGCTTGTTATTCCTCAGCGCAATGCCAAGTTTCTCATATATAAATTATGAATCAGCCTTTGGATCATTGTTCCACAAGCCAGACACTGCAGGTGTAAACCTTGGGACAAGTACACAAAGAGACTCCCTTATGTACAAAGCTTGCAGAACAATTGCCTGCCTGGAAACTGGGTAGTGGTAGAGATGCAGTTCTTTATGTTAGATGATGAAATGAAAAAATGCTTCCCTCTCCCATCCCACTCCAAAAAAAAAAAAAAACAAAAAAAAAACAAGGGTTTTATCATTATATTGCTGCAGTACACAGCTATAAGTGTGATAGCTTAATAAGTAAGTAACAGAAGGGACACTGAATTAGTAGTGGGTGAAGGCATGTGGATGAGTTACAAGGATTTTAAGTAAGCCTCTGGTCCACTGAACTCACCAAGAAATTTCTTTCAGTTCCAAGAAAAGAGATAGAAAGTGCTACAGAAAGACATCGGTGAACAGAAGAAAGAAGCAAAATATGAATTCGGCAAAAAAAGAGACACCAGGGCCTGTTTCTGTCCAATGCCATATTTTGAGATTGTGAAGTGGTGAGAGAGAGCAGAAGCCACTCCAGACACACACCTGCCTCTCAGGCTTCAAGAGCAACCAGAGTGAAAGCCACAACAATGTCACTGGAAGAAACAGTCAATCCCTGCCTGCCATCAGCGCTAACTAACAATCATGCCAGAGCTTCCCTTCTCCCAGCACATCCACTGGAACTACACTGACATGTAGAACAAGTTACATCATGTCAAAATCAGCAGGGAATTGCATGCCACCTTCATGACAGCAAGATATTGATTTTATCAATAGATGGATAATGAGGCCAACAATCCCCAGGGAAGTTTCTGTAAGAGGAGCTAATTACACTCAGACACATTTTGGTATTAAACTATTCTATCTTAACAGCTTCAGAGAAGAAGGTTAGTGATGTTAATGCAAACCTACCAAACTTGTCTAGTGTTAATACATTCACGCAATTCAATTCCAGTGTTCTTCTGAAGCTGTTTTTATCTATTTGATGAAAATACTTCAGTTCTTCGTAACATAACTTTGGATTGGTGCTCTTGGCTGATTTATGAAATCCCTCTTCTGTATACCTCTTGCCTATGCTGTCATTAGCACAAAATTTCACAGCCACAAAGGGTCCTGTTAGACTGCTGCAAGAGATAACCTGTGGATCACCAAAAGGAAAGATCATGGCCTTCTCTGCATTTGAATCACATAATAAATGTTCTGTAATTTCTCAGACTGAGAAAACTGTTTCTCTTGACCTCTGTGCTGAGTAGCCTTGTCTGAGTCCCATCAAGGTCCCCCCTGTTACCTCTGCAGCATTACCAGCCAGTTAGCCTTTAATAAAGATAGGCAATTAAACAAGATTTCAAAAAAATTTTTTTAAAAGTTAAAAATTTTTTTAAAAAAAAGGGCATCATTACTTCTTGTCCTTCAATAAAAAAGCTGGATGAAGTGGTGATAGGCTGTTTGTAGTTCAGTCCTTTTGCCTGTTCAGGAAATGGCTGAAAGCCTATATGTTAGGCTCTGTAGTAAACTGTGGCATAGTGAATTCTTTCTTTTACATCATGGCCCTAATCTTCAAATCAATATTTCAATTTTTTTTCTGCAGAAAGAAAACTGAGGCTGAAAAAAGACATCAAAATATCACGCAAACTGTGCCCTGTGAAAAGATAAGATCAGCCATACTTAGTATGACTGCACTAGCACTTTTGTCCATCAACCCCTTCATCTGAGCCTTCAAAATGATTTGAGATAATCTCTAGCCACTCTCAGTTAGTATGTATGAGTGGTGGTTCTTGCATTAGAGCAGAAATCTAAGAAAGATGCAGTACAGTATAAAAGGCATTTAAGACAGACATATCTTAATAACCTAAACTTGGTGACGTTGTAACTAACCTTCTAAACTGTAAAAGAGTAATAAGAGGTTTATTAACCATCATTTTTATATGTGTCTAATTGGAGCCACTTCCAGAAATTGATTATCCCCTAGAATTCTGTTAGAGGATGGGGCAGCAGCACAGACATGGTGAATCATACAGAAGTGCCAGCTGTATTCTCCGTAAGGCACAGACGAACAGAAGAAGACTGTAGAAACTTTCTGACAGAAAAGAGGGGTAATTCAATAATCTACAAATAGACTGGGGTAAAGAAAACAAAGCAAACAAGCCACTTAGCAGGTTCTTTTTGGTTACTTTTTTCTGGCAAGACTGGCTGATCCCCTCAGGTATTGTGTAGCCCTTTAGAACGACCACAACAGTTTGGAGAGATGGGTAGAGACAGATGCAGATCCTGCACATGAGAAAGAATAACCCCATGCACGAGGACAAGCTAGGGGCTGACCTACTGGAAAGCAACTCTGTGGAGAAGGACCTGGAGTCCTGGAAGACAACAAGATGTCCATGAGCCAGCAATCTGTCCTTGTGGCCAAGAAGGCCAATGTTATCCTGGAGTACATTAGGAAGAGCATTGCCAGCAGGTAAAAGGAGTTGATCCTGCCCCTCTACTCAGCCTTGGTCTGGCCACATCTGGAATGCTGTGTCCAGTTCTGGACTTCTCAGTACAAGAGAGACATGAAGCTCCTGGAGTGGAAGGCTATGAAGAAATTTAAGGGACTGAAGAATCTCTATTAGGAGGATAAGTCGAGGGATCTAGGCCTGCTCTGCCTTGAGAAGAGATTAGGGGATGTCATCAGTGTGTATCAGTATCTGAAGGGAGAGTACCAGGAGGATGGAGGCAGGCTCTTCTCAGTGGTGCCAAGCAATGGGACAAGATGCAACAGACAGAAACTGATGCACAAGAAGTTCCACCTGAATATGAGAAAGAATATCTTTCCTGTTCAGGTTACTGAGCACTGGAACAGATTGCCCAGAAAGGCAGTGGGGTCTCCCTCACTGGAGATATTCAAAAATTGTCTGAATGCAATCCTGTGCAATGT
Organism: Grallaria varia; assembly: GCA_013396735.1. Lineage (NCBI taxonomy): Eukaryota > Metazoa > Chordata > Aves > Passeriformes > Formicariidae > Grallaria > Grallaria varia. Next base: position 8,147 of record VWZG01006645.1, on the reverse strand, counting down.
ACTCTAGGATGATCCCACTTGAGCAGGGAGGTTCGACGAGACGAACCGCTGTCATCCTTTACAACCTAACTCATTCTGTGATTCTATGAAAGTATTTCTTGCTAGACCACAGAGAATACTTAATGTGCCTTTATTCATTAGTATAATTATTAAAAATAACTAATTAAAAGTGCTACTTCAATTCTTTATTTTCTTCAATGAAGAAATATCTTTATGTCCCATTTCTGCAATCTTAACTGGCAGAATGACAAAGACAAACATTAAGAACACATTGTTAATTTGTTTCATAAAATGCTTGTGCATGAAAATCTCTTTTTTTATATATATAAAATGCTGCTAATTTGTTGTATAATTCAGCTCCATGGTCTTTAATTCAGTCTTCAATGTTTGAACATTTAAGTTTATTAGTGATCACAGGCAATTCAGTGAAAGCTGATTTAAAATACCAAATCTTCAGTAAATTGTATTTTGATATTGTGCAGAAAAGCCCAAGATATTACTTTAGAATAGCATAGCATGGCATGACATAGAATTGTTTGTTTGGAAGGGACATACAACAATCATCCAGTCCAACTACACTTCACATTGGCAATTCCCCATTTTTCCAGCCCAGTTGTAACACCAGTGTTAGGCACACATTTGCTGCCAGGTGGATCTTCCAGTCACCCATTTACCCATATATATTCACAAGCAGACCTTTCTGCTGTGGAGACTACTGCAGGTGTGCCCCAACATCTTTTCCTAGCAAGAAAATGACGACTGTATTCCCAGTTATCCTGACGGGTTCTAAGAAGCAGCACAATATAAGACACACTTTGTTTCCGTTGGGACCAGTGTGAAGCTCCCTGATTTAAACAGGCCTGCACTGTGGTGACAGCTTACTGACTATTTCCTTTGGGTGAAGGAACACAGCTCTCCTTTCACTGGCAAAGACCTTTTAAAGGACCATACAAGCCAGTCGTAACCCACTATTCTTCTCACCTGCATCACTAGCATAAGGCTTACACACTGAACCTTAAACCTCTCCAGGCTGATGAGAAACCAGGCGCCTTTCTTCTACCCTAGGGTAAAGTCTTACACAATCCCTAGATACAGACCAGTTCTAAATCTCAGGCTTTGCTTTCCTGCTGTCTTCTCTCATGGCCCAGTTCTCGCTTCTTTTGCAGTTTAACTCCATAAAAGTTTTGAACTCTCTGGTTTAGAGTTTGCATCTTCATCAATAAACAAATGTGAATAAATACATATACAAACAGGCACTGTACAGAGTGTCTGAGCACACTTTTGAATTTCCACAAACACACAAAACCAAAAGAATACAAATCCCTAGCAATGAGCAAATATTCCAAACACAGTGTGCTGTGCTTAGATCATTCTTCCCTACTTTATTTTAGGATAAAAAGCATACTCACATACACTTTATTTCAGCATAAAGAGGCATGCATTACTCAAAATGAGTGACGAAATTCTTATTTCTGTGGTTTTTTTATAAACTTTTGGTCTAAAGAGATCCCTTGAAAAGCTGCTCACTTCCCTCTTGGCAGCACAGGAGCACAGCATGAACCCTCCCCTGGGAGCACTGCATTCCCCATCCCGGGCTGACTGCTTGGTTTGAGCAGAGAGCCCTGACAACTCAGTGTCTCTTTGTCCTGTGCTGTCTCTCTAGTCAAGTGTTTTAGCACAGCATGAATATGGAAAGGTGAAAAAGAAGATGAAGGAAAACCTCAAGAAGATGCACAGTGAGAATAATCATTAATTCACTCTACCCACAAAAAGACATTGCTACACACAGATGCAGTAATGTGTGCATGCAGTTCCTATCATGGCAAGTGCAAATCTCTCTTATTCAATGCATATGATAACTAAATATAGATATACGTGCTACCCAGTCAATTTTCAAGAACAGTACGGGAACAATATCAACATTTGTCTCTTTAGAACTAGTGTTTGGTGCTAATGTAACATCTCTGTACTGATATACAGGTTCTTTCCTCACTGTCTGTTCAGGTTGATAAAAAATGCAGCTATTTACTATTTAATGAGGTGTTTAAATGCACCAAAAATGAGAATTAAATAATATCCATTTAGTTCAGAACTCAATTTTTTTCTGCCAGGCCCTTACTACAATACTTTTTCTGATCTTTCCTATAATAAAGGCTTGCAATAAATGGTACCTTTTTTCTTTGTTTTATAATGTCAGAATATTTTTAATCACTCTATCCTAAAAGAAAAAAAAGGAAAAAAAAAGACAACATTATCTCAGAAGTTGGAATTACTTTTCTTCTAGCATCCACTGCTAAGGAGTAAAAGTGATGAGTATTGTTATGGCTGAAATTAAAAGACATCAAAATTAAAAAGGAAAATTATGTTAACCAGAAATAAACAGATCTGCAGAAAGGAAAGTAGTTCAGTATTGTGTCTGAACCCATAATAACATCTTCTATGCTGCAGTAACCACTTGTACCATTGAGAACTTAGTTTACACTGGAGCATTCTCCTCAATGGCAAGCTGTTTGCTGCTGTGCAAAAATCAAGTGACTCCCATGAGCCCCACAGATTCCTGGCATTTAAAATTTCAAGCATCATTAATGCCTCACAAAAGCAGGAACCGCATGTTCTGAAGTCTAATCCAGCATTAAAAGTGAAGCAGAACCTGAGAAAATTCTTGCCATACTGATTTGGTGAGGCTGCTGATATAATGCACCTTTCTGGCTTTCCTGGGCTTACAAATTGCTTAGTTACAAAAGAAGACCAGAGGATATTTTCTTTTTGGCACATTTTGAAACTACCAAAAACCCTTTCCTTTCTCTCTTCTCTCCCCCTCTCCCCTGCCAGACAAACAAACCAACCACAATGCAAGAAAAACAGTGACTTCAGAGAGAGGACAGTCTCCAGAGCAAGCTCTGGTTCTGATGAAAATTAGCCCATAAAGCCCAGTGCATGGGTTAATTATTCAGGCAGCTTTGGTCTACGAGAAGTCACTTGCTATTGGATCAACCGAGAAATCAATTTCTGCAAGAGCTAAGATGCTCTATGCAATGGTTTCTCAACTAAATTACGTTTCTACCTCTCTAATGACTGATAAATAAAAATTTTAAAAAATTGTTCAGCATCTACAATTTTTCTTACTTTTTTCTGTTGAGCTCCTCATTCATTGCAGTATGGAGGTCAGTCCTGGCTAAACATCACACACTTCAAAGTGGGGGAAACCTGTATCTTTGAAAAAGTGACCTTCATGCTTATTAAAGCTGTTGAATGCTTAACGTGCACATCAAATTCTGAAAGCAGGTATTGAAATATTTCCGCTTGGGGGATGAAACACTTCAAACTTGCAGGGAGAAAAATAAGCTTGTGCTCTCCTGTGTACTCTCCCATGGACATATAAAGCCACCACCAACTTCGTAACAGAACTTCAAACAGCAAGGATTGCACTTGCTAATATAACTACACTGTCACGAATGTCAGTGAGTAGCTCACAGGAAAAATTCCCTGAAAGCCATCAGTCTGAACACTTACAGATGCACAAATTTGTAGCAAAGATCTAACTACTTTCGGGGGTGGAAGGAGTGGGGGGTGCGGGGAAGAGCTCAAGGAAAGTAATAGCGATACAAGGAAAGGGGACAAGTTAATCCAAAGATTTAGAACAATTAGAACAATTGGGACTAAGAGAACTTGCAAGTCTTATGTCTTTTCTCCAGTGAATAAATTGGCAGGCATAGCAAGTTCACAGACTCTTATTCAAAAGATGAAACAAAAGGAGCTTCATTTCCAGCAATGGGAAAGAAATGCACTTGCTTAGTATGCATTTCAGTTTTAGGAACAGAATTAATACTGACCTGCAGGACCAACATTATCAAGTTCAGTGATACCATCATTTCTGAAAAACAGGCAACACAAAGTATACTTCCCAATACAACCTGAACTCAGGCTGAGCAGTAGGACAGTTGGAGTTTTATCTTAATACACGGTGAGAAACAAACTAGAGAAAATCTACTATTTCATTGACCATATTCAGAAAATTTCATGTTTGCAACCAAGTGATATTTTTGGTGCCGAGTTAAAATTAACTATTATTAGTGCAGTGACAGTAGTAATGAGAAAATAAAACAGTAACACATGGTCTTTTTTTTCAGATTTATAAAAGTCTATTCTCAGCAGACTAAGCAAGATTAGAAAATATTGCAGTGCTTCTTAGTTATAAATAATACAAATAATTGAAATACAAAGGCAAATGAAAGTTTAACATTACAGAACTTATGAGAGAGAGAATTTAATCATGAAATTTCCACCTCTTCATCTTCATGAGAGTCTGTCTAAAAGGCAGTAAATTTGCCAGTAACTAGATGGAAGAAGTATCTTTTCAAACTATTTTGAGATAAACACAGTCAACTCATAAACTGACAAAGAATGACAAGAAGGCCACAGGAATTGCTTGAGAAGACATGCCCCCAACAATTTAGAGGATGCACTGAGAAGAAGTTCAGGACACCTGATTTTGTGAAAGAGATATGTGTTTTTATCCTGATGGTTTGTGCTGGATTTAGCACACATTATATTGTTTATGCCCTACAATGGGATGATCAATGCCTGACCTTACGCAGAGCTGGAACAGGGTGGACAATTCAAGCACTGCCCTAAAGCATGACACTATCAAGTTAACCTATCAAAATTGTTTAAAGAAATTTGAACCAGCTGGATGAGTCTATATTGCATCACAGCCAGATTCCTAAATGAGGATCAGAACACTAACTTTACTGCCGTGTCAAACTGCAGCACTTAAACATTCTCTCCACCTGAGATTCTTGCCAATTTCAATATTGCAGGCTAATGTGCCAACTACTTGCAATTGTGTTAACGAGGCTTTTTCTGTCTGAATATGTGTCCACTACACACTGTCAATAAAACCAAAATACATTGGATCTTAGTATTTTAGCCCTGTCCAAATTCTTTTTCCTCTTCTGCCAGCCCATATTTTATTCTATTCTTAAATTTTGATCATTTGTGTTTCTTGAAGTTGACTGAAAAAAACCACTGATTTCTTGATTTTTTTTTTCCAAAAGGCATTTCAGAATAGATTCTCATTAACAGCAGAATGATTATTACTTTTGAGATTCAAAATATATATTTAGGTCATTAAGTATTGACTTAAAGGCTGAATCCAGGCACACATATGCCCTATATATTTTCCAGCCTAGAATTATGAAAATACAATAGGGATTGGGACCTGAAAGGTTGGGTTTTTTGTGTCATTTAGGTGGGGATGGATGAGTGGGAAGTTGTATCTTTCAGATTTCTTTGGTATAACTAAATTTGTCCGAAGTTATCTCAAAAATTATCATTTGCAAATGAACACTGGAAAACAAAACCATGACAGAATCATGCACCAGTATGGCATGAGTGGAAATTCATTTATTTTCACAGTTACGGTCCCTTAAGCAGCCCTCAGTTCCCAACCCAGCCTCCACACTGGTCATGCTAGTAGGTACACTTGGAAGATATATGACAAGTGGGATCAGGGAGAAGTTCTGAGTTGAAAAAAAAAATAAGCCTTAAAAGGAGGGTTGTTTTTCTGCTGAATTTGAGGTCTGGGTCTATATATTCACATACAGATCTGTGCAATATAAGTGAGAGGGAAAAATGGCCAACGTGAAATAGAAACTGTTAGCGAGCCACCAAAGTAAATCTGTGCCAAACCACAGCCTTAGACACCAAAACTGCTCTGCTGTTCCATAAACAAATAAAATAAATACCATTGACCTTACTTGTTGATGTGTTTGCTAACAAATGACATCTGTTAGCAGGAATACAGATGCATAGCAAATGGTCTTTGTATCTACCAAAGCACAGCCCATTATTAGGGAGGAGAAACAATCATGACAGAAAGATCAAACTCCAATTCAGCTTCCTTCATCTAGTTTAGAAAAGATATATCAATTAGAGATGTGACATCTTTTCCAGGACAGTTTCACCTGGCACACCTAGTTGTATTGAATGAGTAGAGATGCTTCTGCATATAACATCTGTCTTTTTGCATCTATAAATGGTCTGCAACAGTACAACTACACCTCCAGTGAGAAGCTGCACCACTTTCACATGACTGATGGCACTAACACAAAACAACTGCTGTCTAATCCCTGTGTGAAACTGAGCATTTGGATGCTTGCACAACCTCTTAGAGGAGAAATAACATATCTGTTCAGACCATTTTTATTTGCTGCCTGATAAAAGACAAGGCAACTATGTCAGCAAGGCACTCTTTGCTCTTATTGAGGCACACACAGACCTTCTTTTAGGTCTGATGCTGCAATCTTGATTAAAATACACCATCTTTTTGCCTTTTTTAGAGAAGATGTACCACGGTCCAAAGGGGAAGGGAAAAGGCACTGCACTGCACCAAGGCATTTGACGACGTCTGAAAGTAGTGGTACAATGCTCAGTTTAATGGGGGTGTGTAGGGGTTTTATAAACTCTGATGGGGGTTGTACCAGCAGTGGGGTGGAACATGAGAGAGACAACCAAGGAAACAAATCAGGATAGGGATACAGGCAAAAGGGGGAGGGACCAGGGGAAGGAAATGACGAATGGTAGCTGTGTCACCTCTGGAGCTTTTTCAGCCAATCAGAGAGGGGGGCAGGGAAGCAGGGAGCGGGCGTGCCCGGGGAATACAAATCTCAAGGAAGCATGCACTGTGTATATCCATAAACACAGGACAAAGGTAAAGTCCACACAATAAAGTCCTTTCATTCACTGCATCTGTTCTTCCATTCCTGAAACCATTCCCATTCTGATTCTTGGTCCTCCACATCTCCCCCTCTGTTGTTTTAATTATGCACGGCTAGAAATATATTTTGTGTGGTGGTCTTCTTGCAGCATGCTACGACACAGGACATGGTTAATAACAACACTAACAGAGAAAGCAAAATCTCAAAGCAAGTTAACAGGAGTTGCTTAAGCCAATTAGGTAGACTGGGTAAACTCAGCTTGTCAAATAAATTATCGGTGGAGAATTTTGGTGAGATTCGTATGTCGCTAACCAGATTCCATAATTTCAATTTCCATGGGCTCCTCAGTGCCATATGAGGGGGATTCAAAGTGTACCTTTGAACCCTCATTTGTGGGCATTCCAATTAAGTGTGTCTAAAATAGGTTATTAATGTTCAACAGGGACAGACAGATGGCCTTATTTCCTGTCTCCTGGGCTAATTTTACCCAGATGTTCCCTGAATTGGCATAAGCCCAATTTGGAAGCGCAGCTGTAGTTTCTGATGTTCTTATGTCGAGGAGGATGAGGAGGAGGCAGGTACAGATGTTAAGCATGATGGATCCTAGTAGGTCTTAACTCTCTTTGCTGGAATCCACTTCAGGCCTGTCTCGGTAGAAACACAGGAGTGTCCCTTCCCCCACGTGATGAGAGGAAATGGACCCGTCCACTTGTCAGTAAGCACATCTTTATACAACACTTTGGCCTTCCTTGTATCCTGATTTGATGCTGATCAGAAGTGCCTTTCAATGGGACTTCTACTCATGGGCATGTCAGGTTCTTCCAATTTATTTAAAATATTTAAAACGTACATGACTTTGTCCAGTCTTTCTTGGGGAGTCATACCCATACTCCCCCTGTTTTGTTTTTTAGTTAAATTTTTGTGACAATTGTATTTGAAAATTGGTGAGGAAGAAACAACCATTCCCATAAGCAGAAGTCTCTTTGGTCACCAGAGAACTGGCCTAGAATAGCCCGGGGTTGGTGAATTTTTCATCCCCTGAGGAAGCACTCGCCACTGGTGAGTTCACAAACATTAACTGCTGGGACAGAAGATGCAAATTTGGCTGAATCATCCAAATTTAGAAAAACATGAAAGAAGCAGTCCTTGATATCAACAACCACCATGGGCCATCCAGCAAGTAGCATNGTAGCATGGATGGGGATGGCATACCTTGCTGCAGGGCTCCCATGGGTTCCAGGACTTCGTTTACTTTGCACAGGTCCTGGAGAAGCCTCCAGGATCCTGAAGATTTTTTGTTGACAAACACTGGAGTGTTCCAGGAACTGGTGGAAGGCTCCAGGTGTCCCTTTGCCAATTCCTCATCAAACAATTTGTTTAAAATATGTAGCTTTTGGCTAGGCAGGGGCCACTGGCTTACCCAGACTG
>VWZG01006643.1:1935-31815 GCA_013396735.1 Grallaria varia | reverse complement strand
AACTTTTTCCCTGGAACAGGGGTACACCACTAGCTACAAAGTCCGCCTGCATCTCTATTACAATGAAAGTTAGAGACTCCTGCAATTGTAATATCTCTGATTATAGTTCATCAATCTCTGACTCATTCTCTCAAATACAGTGTGGTCTACGTACTTCCTCCCCTAGTTCCTTCATCTGGTGATGCAGCTCATCCACAACAACACACTTGCAAAAGGAATGATTGTTAGCCTCAGCCTCACAGAGAGCCATCAGGCACTCCTGGCAGCCTGAGACCTAGAGAACTGTACCTACTGTTAGGTCTGGCCGGTTGTAAGCTTCTGATACAGGTCGTGCACTGACTCCAGCAGCTAGAGAAGTGAGTTCTGTGCCGTGTCAAAACAATACCCAAGAGACGTTACCATATTAAAATTGGGGCTGAAAAGATCTTTGTGCCCTTCTTCACCAGCTACTGGGTCCATTTGCGGCCTCTGTTGGCTGGTCCAAGGTAGTCAGAGAGAACCCCTTGCTGCTCACTCTGCCCATGCAAACTGTCACACCATGTCTTTCTGATGCCCCACATCCTGTTTTGCCCACTCCTGTTCACTGTGTATCGGATCAGTTGCACTCCCTAGAGCCATTTAAATCTCCCTCAGATGCTCCTGGTGTTATAGTTTTAGAGTTTGTCAGGATTTTTTCTTTCCTCTCCTACCAACATGAACTTTGGGGGGGCTGACACTGCACCCACCTCTGACAAAGACCTGGTTAACGATTCGAAATTCCAGTTTGATGGCTCTAAGGACAGTTCTTTTGTTTTTGTTTGGGGAGTGTTTTTTTTTCCTTCACTTCACTTCTTCGGCGGCAGCGGGAGAGACAGAACCAGAATGTGCGGAGGCTGCTGGTTTTTTTCTGCTGCGGGGTCCAGTTTCTTGCCCTGCTTTTCTGCTCCTAGCCCGTTGGGCCCAGGGCTCCACTGGGATATACAATCTAATCTTCACTGCTTTGGAGTTACTGCCATTTTCGCCCTGAGACNAGTTAAGAACTGTTATCTTTCCTTATACACCTTGTTTTTCTCTCAAAATTAAAATTTTGTTCTAAATTTAAAAGAGGCCTGGTCAATTTTCGAGTAAAGGAGCCCTAAATTGCCTTAGTTTACTCTACACTAGGACACCTGGCAACACCACCTCCTCATCTGATTGGCTGCCAAAGGCTTCCAGGTCCTGATGACGCTCAAGGCTGCTGGTCAGGTGTCCCTTGAAAAGCTCAATCCAATGTCCACCCCCCAACTCACCTCAGTCGCCACTGCTGCTACCTTGCCAATTCACAAGTGTCTTTCTTGTGATGGGCCCAATACTGAAGATGATCAGAGACAAACAGAAGAGAGGAACTGAGAAATGCACAGTGGACACAACAGGAATATCCATAGCACAAAGTACTAAGAGTACTAGTACTGGTAGAAAAATGATTGTTGCTATTGCATGAAGTCCATACAGGGACTTACAAGAATAGGAACCACATGATCACCTGCTTTTAAAGGAAGATGAACCAAGATTACCTTAGCATCAGAATGATGAAATGGAGAGTAAAGAGGAGACCCCAAAGCTTGGCTAATTCAGTCTTACAAATCATTCGTTGCTAAGTCATAGGTATTCATATACTTGGACAAACGGTAGCATGGTGGAGAGATAAGACTGTAGCCAAGACAGCATTAATATACAATTGTCACGGTTTTATCCCAGCCAGCAACTCAGCCACACACAACCACCCACTCACTCCTCCACAGTGAGATACAGGAGAGAAATGGAAGGGTAAAAGTGAAAACTCATGGTTTGAAATCAAGGTAGTTTAATAGGTGAAGAAAAAACTGTGCACACAAGTAAACCAAAGAATTTGTTCCTCTCTTCCCATTGGCAGGAAGGTACTCAGTTATACCAAGGACAGCAGAGCTCCATCACACCTTACTGTGACCTGGGAAGACAAATGCCATCACTGTGAATGTCCCCTTCTTCCTCCTTCTTCCCCCAGTGTTAAATGCTGAGCATGATGCCATATCGCCAGAGATATCCCTTGGGTCAGTTGAGGTTGGATATCCCAACTTTGCCTCCTCTCAGCTCCTTGTAACCCCTGGACTGCTGTCAGAGCACGAGAAGTTGAAAAGCCCTTGACTTAGGTTAAGCACTGCCCAACAACAGCTAAAACATCTGTGTTCTCAATGTTATCTTCATCCTAAACTCCAGAAATGGCACTAGGAAGAAATGGCCTCAAGCCCAGCCCAAACCAGCACAATAATCAATGTAAACTGAGTTTACATTTCTTGAGGAAAAGTTTGTATTAAAAAGAAAGCAAGGAAAACTTCACCTCGCACAATACTGCAGCTCTTCAGATACAACCCTTGGCTGCTCCACCATTTGCAGAAACAATTTAAGCTGGCGCTTAAACTATGTTAAAGGTGTCACTGGATTCCTTGTAGACAGTCAGGGTGACAAATGCCTTCTCCATTCTCAACCATTCAAAGGTGCTACCGTTCTTCAGTGATCCTCGTATCATCACGTTAACATGAGAGCATCAGAAAGTGCACAGGCTTATTAAGCATCACTGTCGCTTTGTAATGAGACAGAGCAACATTTTATATGAGATCACAGTTTAAATCCAAGCACTCTTGACTTCACGTTTATTGAAGCCAGTCCTATTTTGTACAACACAGAGCACATAGTGCAACTCTAGGAACCACAGCTGTGACTTAGTTAATGATCTCAATAAATCCTACTTAAGCAGAGACAAGAGAATTATGCAAATGACTGTTTCTGTGCCATATGCACTTGATAACTGAAGACATACCACAATAGGTTTCAGCACAAAAACACCACTACTTTTTTAACCCCAATATGTGAAAAACATACAAGAGAGGGAAGAGCTTACATAAATCTGCTTCAGAAAAGTTGGAGTTGTAGAACATTTATTATGAACCTAATATTGAAGGAAGAACACAGAAGACATATGTACAAAAAGGGACGGTTAAAAACCCAGGAAAAATGACAGATTTTTCAAGTAGCGCTGTGACTGTGACAAAGAATTACTTCTCTGAACAGACCTTTCTAAAACATCGTGATAAAAAGCCTCTGCCACTCACACTTGGCAGCTAGATAAGATGTCTTCCATCAGCCTCTTGTAGACCCAGGCGTCACCTTTAAGCCGTTGTCGCCGGATACCCACTGCTTCAGATTTCTTGAGTTGACACACTTCTAACTCAAACTCCATAGTTACTTTACCAAAATGGGACCGTGTTTGACATTTCAGGGTATAACTGTAAAAAACAAAAGGAAAAACAGAATAATCATTGAAACATTTAATATTTGTTTGTTTGTTTTGCAATGCAATTTTAAATTAATGAAAGCACTTTACAGAGAATATCCCATTGCTACTCAGAATGCAATGGGAAACAACTCACAATTTAGTCAACTGAGAGCTTCGTAAATACTTTATTCTCAGAGCACTGTCATTGTTATCATGATGCCCAAGAACCAGCATGCAGCACCAAGGTCCTACCCAGCCACAGGAAGCCTTTCTAGCCACAGACCCTCATCCTCTGAGCTGGAATGATGGAAAGTTCCCATGTTTTTCCTAGACAAGACCAGTCTTCTCTCCGCTGGTTACAGCTCAGCTAGTGTGAAAAAAGGAAAATCTGCATGCACAGTTTGAGTCATTACAATGGGAGAAGTTGCTGCTGTGCAAGCCAACATAATTCCAGATTCTGATCCTAGAAATGCATCACAGGCTGATGTATATTCTGATGTTTTACAATGCCTATCATTGAAATACTCAAGAACTTGGGAAGATGCATATTGAAAAGTGAACATAGTGTTTACTTCATGTGTTGGGAACTCAGGAAACATTCAATTTGATCAGAAATAAAACCCAATCTAACCAATCAGTACCTGTGTCTAGTTAGTAAATCCCACAAATTAAAATAATCCACTCAACGGTGTGTGGATTCTGGACACCTTTTAAAGTATACTGACTTCTTGGCTAAAGGCTCATGTCTTTTAGCTGCCAAGAATGAGGGTTAAAAAGTATCTACATTATTTCCCCAAATTATCCCATATTGTCATGTGACTATACTCAGGCAAATCTTTTTTATTTAAAATCTCACGAGACACAGGCTGACATGAATTTTGCCTAAGTCAAAGAGCTCTGCTAGAGCTCACTTAACATAGTTTTACATTGAGTCAACAAGTTTTATTGCATACTTTTTTCAGTGCTTTGCACACCTTCTAAAAGATTATTTTTAAATTGTGCTGAGAAAATTTAAATACTTTGCTTTATCAAGGACTGGAGTACCAACTATTTGGACAAATATAAGTTGAAGTCATCGTATTTACCCATCACACTTACCCCTTCTGAACATATTCCACATGCTTCTTTGAAAGAACAGTGATTATTTCATTCAACAATTGGTCTGGATTCAGTAGTTGAGTGGTGGTAACATTGCAGTGTGCCTAAAAGTAGTCAGCTTGTTAAAACAGTTTAAGAAATAAAAATATCTCTACTAAGACTGAAAACATTGCAAAATATTTTCAAAGAAAGTTTCAAAACAGCTAACCATAGTGACAAATGTTTCACCTTCCCAAAACTATCACCCTGCTGCATGCCTGACAGTTGGGAGATGGTCTAGAGCTGACACTGAGTGCTTCCTATATCAAAGAACAGGCATGGCACCATGCAGCTTTTCATGTATAAAGAAAAAAAGGTGACTTACTACTCAAAAGTTAACTGTTATAAGGGCTTTCTGTCACATCTAATACTTCATATAATGGACTTAAACACTAAGTGACCTCTTGAACAACTTGCAGACACCTGCAAGTAATAAGAGGAAGTGTATGCCAATTGTAACATACTAACACATCCTATCTAGCTTCTGAAAACAAAAGCAGCCGAGAGAAAATAAGATTGCAAGACAGATTGAGAAATGAACATAGGTTGAGGATGCAAAGTCAAAGAATGGTTCTTGAGGATCTTATTCAGACTAAAATGTATGCAACTCCCTGACATAAGTGCTGTAACACTGAAATACAGCTCAGTCTTGCCATGCTGTACTCTAGCATCTCTAGATTTTTTCAGGAATTCATCAGGAATTTTGCATATACTATAGATATGGGAAACTGAGGCAGGAGGCTAAATGCATTTAGAGACAGAATATCTAGCTTCCTGTTGTTCAGGTTCCTGGACTATTTGCCCAGTCTAGACTCATATCCAATGGGCTGGTCAGATTTGTAACCCAGCAGATGTCCTGAACTTGTATGACTGCCACCTTGCCTCTTGGAAAAGCAAACAACTGGAATACAGTATCTAAATTCCCTGTACCCAAGCTGCAAAGCACAAAATGGTCCTGTGACTGACAGACAGTTCTCACTGTGCATTTGGTGTCCCAGCAGCCAGTCAGCTGAAGAGACACATCACTGGCTTCTCCAGGACTGTTGATGCCTCGGTAAACAATCTGCCCTATTTCATGGTAATCACATTTTTCAAATATGCCTACAGATTCAAATACAAATTCCTCCTTGTATGGTATCTGAAGTATATATGTTGCATTTGAGCGATGTATACAGAAAAACAGAATAGCTACATTTGGAAGGGACCTCTGTAGATTATCTAGACTAACTCTCCTGCAAAGGCAGGGTCATCCAGAGCAGATGAGAAAGGAATGTGTTCAGGTGGGTTTGGAATGTCTCCAGAACGAGAAACTCCACAGTCTCCCAGGGCAGCCTGTTCCAACGCTCTGCTACCTTCAGTGGAAAGAAGTTCTTCCTCATGCTGAGGTAAAACTTCTTGTTGTTTATTTTATGGCCATTGCTTCTCTTCCTGGCTGAACACCACTGTAAAGAGACTAGCATCATCCTCTGACCCCTTAGTGGTATTTGTATGTATTTATGAGGTCCCCCTCTCAGTCTTCTCTTCTCCAGAGTTCCTAGGCCTAGCTCCCACAGTCTCTCCTTATCAGAGAGATGCTCCAGACCTCTCATCACCTTTGTGTCCTCTGCTGTACTCTCTCCAGTGGCTCCTTGTCTTTCTTGACAGGAGCTCAGAACTGGACACAGTACTCCAGATGTGGCCTCACTAGGGCTGAGTAGAGGTGGAGGATCACCTCCTTTGGCCCATTGGTCACACTATTCCCAGTGCATCCCAGGAACCCATGGTTCATAGGCAGCAAAGACACACTGCGAGCTCATGCTCAACTTGTCACCCACCAGAAGCCCCAGGTCCTTCTCCACAGATCTGCTCTCTTATGTCACCTCCAACCTGTTCTGGTACTTGGGTTCCTCCCCAGGTACAAAGTGCAGGATCTGCACTTGCCCTTGTTGAATATCATTAAATTTCTCTTTGCCCAAGTCTCCAGCCTATCAAGGTCCCACTGAATGGCAGCACAGCCTTCAGGTGAATCAGGCAGTTCCCCCACCTTCAAGGCTGAGGCAAAAAAGGCATTCAGTAATTCTGCCTTCTCTGCGTCTTTCATTACCAGGACACTGACTTGATCCAACCGCATCCCAGCATTTCCCCTGATATTTCTTTTGCTGCTGATGTACTTGTAGAAGCCCTCCATGTTGTCACTGATATCCGTTGTCAGACTCAATTTCAAGTGGGCCCTGGTCTTCCTTGTCACGTTCCTGCATATTCTGACAATGTTCCTATAGTTCTCCCATATGGCTTGTACATTTTTCCACATCCCATACATCTCTTTCTTCCTTTTGAAGTTTCCTAGAAGCTCTCTGCTCATCCATGCAGGTCTTTTGCCCCCTTTGCCTGATTTCTTTATCATGGGGATACATCAGTCTTGAGCTTGGAGGAAGCAATGCTTGAATATTGACCAACTGTCTTGGATCCCTTTCTCTTCAAGAGCTCTATCCCATGGCAGTCCTCTAAGTGGGTCTTTGAAGAAGTCGAAATTAACTCTTCGAAAGTTGAGAGTTCTGGTCCTGTTACTGTTTTGCATCCTCTACATGGGATCCTGAGTTCCACCATCTCATGGTCACTACAGCCAAGGCTATCCCCAGCCTTCATGTCTTCACTCAGTTACTTCTGGTTTGTTAGAACAAGGTCCAGCAACAGACCTTTCCTTGTTGGCTCTTCCACCACTTACATCAAAAAGTTATCTCCAATGATCTGCAGGAGCTTCCTGGACTGTGTGTGCTGAGCCATGATGTCCCTCCAACAAATATCAAGTTGGTTGAAGTTCCTCAGGAGACCCAGGGTCTGTGACTGCAAGGCTACTTCCAGCTGTCCACAGAAAGACTCATCAACTTCCTCCTCCCAATCAGGTGGACTATAGTAAACACCCACAAGAATGTCTACCATGTTAGCCTGTCCTTTAATTCTCACCCATAAACTCTTAATTTATTTGTCTGTCTCTGGATAGAGCTCAATGTGTTCCAGTTGTTCTCTCACGTAAAACGCAACTCCACCACCTCGCCTCACCAACCTGTCCTTTCTAAAAAGTACACTGCCATCCATGACAACATTCCAGTCATGTGAGCCATCCCATCCTGTCTCTGTCACTGTAGTTAGGTCATGGCCCTGTAACCACACGTAGATTTCTAGTTCTTCTTTATTCCCCATGCTGTGTGTTTGTGTCCAGGCACTTCGGAGAGGTAATCAAGCATGCAGGTCCCCTAGAAAGGGTGCAAGAGTATTCACCATATCCATACACACCCTCGATGCAGTTAGCCCCATGATTCTCATTTAAAAAAGCAGTCATGGAACATCTGTTGCTGCAGTAGTTGGTACGACCTACTCCCCAGGAAGAAGCAATGGCATGAGCACTGCCACTTTGAACCCCACTCTGAGCACTTCTGTTTAAAGCCCTTCTCACCAAATTGGCCAGCGTGCTGTCAAAGATTCTCTTATCTGCTTTAGACAGGTGGTTCCTACCACTTCCTAACAGGCTACAATCATTAAAGTACAACCCATTGTTATAAAATCCAAAATCTTCTAGACGGTAGCAGACATGAAGCCAGATGTTGATCTGCACTGAGTCTGCTTCTGGCTGTCCCCCTTTCTTTAACTGGTAGATGAGAAGATGACTTGGTCACCAATTTTTTTATCTGTCTCACCGGGGTTTTATAACCTTCCTTGATCCTGCTCATTCTTTGGCTTGCAGCATCATTTTTACCCACATGAAAAGGTAGTAGTGGGTAGTAGTCCATGCTCTTGAAAAGCTGGAATACCTTCTTGGCAACATCATGGATCCTAGCTCCCACTAGGCAGCAAACTTCCCATGACACTATCAGGCAAACAGATGGGCGTATCAGTGCCCCTTAGTAGAGTCACTGACTACAACTACTTGATGTTTCTTCCTACGGTAACTATTGCATGCTGCTGGTGCAGGTTCTCCTTGTTGCCCTTCCTTGAGGACATCTGAAGTCTTTAAAGCATCATATCTGTTTTTGATCTGGATGTTGGAGGGTAGAAGTTGAATTTGAACTGTGCTTTTGTGGGTCACCAGGGTCCAAGGTATCTCCTGCTCAGTGGTATCCACTGTAGGTAGTTGGTTCTGAAATTACATCTCTATCTGTATTTCAGCCCCTCTAATACTGCACAGCCTGAGAACTGTGTTTTATAATTTGGCCACCTCCCACAAAAGGCCAGCAACCTGTGCACACTTTGTGCAGATAGTAGCCTTTTCTCCAGCACAAGTACCTAGGCATCCATTTCAAGCTACCACCTGTACTGACATCTCCTTCCTTACCACTTCTATCTGGATGGAAGCAACAGACTTCTCAGTAGACACATTGGTTTCGGTTCTTAGACGAGGACCCACCATTATGGCAGAGACCTAGAGCACTTAGCACTTATCTGGGATGTGGAATTACTTGCAGAGTACAGCACCCTCTCCACACACCCTGCCCATACAAACTGCCATGCAAATAGCTGCACCACATCCCTCTGCTGCACCACATCCTGTTTACCCGCCCTGTTTGCTTGTGCTCACTGGAGCTTTTAAATCTCCCTTGCCATTTCTGGCAATGCCACCTCCACACCTGGTTCCTGGCTGAGAGCTTCTGGGTCAACTGATTCTTCTGTTCATTACACTAGTATCATGCCAGTGCCAAGTGATGTGTATTCTACAAAGCTAATATTAACCTCATGAGTCTAATTCAGTAAAAGCAAATTATTAATGAAATATTAAAGTGCTCTGTGCAACACGCTACCTGAGGAACTGCTTCTTCTATGGCTATTTAAAAAAGGATAAATAGCCAATCAGCTCAGATGCAGTGACATCAAAAACAATCAAAATTACAGGGACACTGTCAGAAACTGTTTCACAAGGTGTAGTTATTGAGGCTCTAAGTGTCATTTCAGATTCCCTGGACATCTAAAGACTACCCCAGAATGAACATCTTGCTCCTGGACCTTGCTCCTGCACCACAGAAACCTAAGCATATTTCTATATGAAACAATGATGCAAACCTGTCTCCTTTAAAACCATCCTGCTTCCTTCACATTTGGTTGAGATGGGCTATAAGCAGAAATGGCCAACTCCTTCCTGGATCTGTTGACTTGCCTGAGCCAAGACTAATAGATATAACACTGTGATAACTGGGGCAATGTCTTGTTAATGGCAAGGCAGTAAGATCACTTTACTGTAGAATGCAGGCAAGACAGGTTACAGAAGCTGTCACAAGACCCTTTCTGAAGCTATTGGAAGGTTTTAATAAAATTAATAGTAATACAATGGTATGCAATAACATTAATATAGTCCCAATACTTGTTCTCCTGTAAGACTTTTGCAGCAACAATACCTTGAGTTTCCTTGGACAACGTCTAGTGCATCGTTTCTTCTTGCTTGGTGTAAGCATTGTGATCACTTTATCTAGGCCTCTTTCAAGACTTCCAAATATTTTGGCTTTTCTCTTTTTTTGGCTGCTATCCATGTGACCTAGGTTGAGATCTAATTCCACTGAATGACACCTGTTACATAAATTAATCAGTTATTTTTCCCTCAGTGTTAAAAAATTAATTATTTTGGACATGTCGCTAAAATACTACCGGACACGCCAGAAGAAAGAATATCAAATCTAGTGCAGTGTACTATAGGAGTTTCTGATTGAAATTCTGTTGAGGTTTAAATCCAGAGTATATAGACTGCAGTCATCTGGGGAACTGGAATAAGAAGGAACTTACGTTATGGAAAATAGGAATATATCCTAAAGATAATTGAGTTGCACAGTTTAAAAAGTTTACTCTACCATCAATGTTTTCTAGTGAATGTAGAATGGGGTTTTAAGAAGGTTTTTACCAAGAGGATAGAAATTACAGCTTGCTGTTGTAACAAGTCTTCCTAGGCAGAACATGGATTAAGGCAGTCCTGCTCTAAATCAGGAGTGCACACAAATAACTGGACACTTACCTTCTTTCAGGAAGAACCTCAGCTGTTGTCAATTCATCTGTGTTTGTCAGGTTTGTGGGTTTAATTGGGGTGACTGCAGTGAGCTGGCTCTCTGAAAGAAAGCAACCAAGCCAAACAGGTAGGTCTTTGCATAAAGGATTTTCTTTTCTTCAGCAACAATTTCTCATTATTAATAATTTATTTCAAAAATCAGTTCACTTTTCTATCTCAGGTCTGTATTTTTGAAATGATAAAATATGTTTTTAATACAACAACAATACTACCTCTATGCTACAAAGTAAAACTGTGACTGATTTCCCCAGGGCTCTACAAGTCAAATCTTAAGAGTAACCAATGTAGTTCAATAGAGGAATTTCAGGATTAGAATTGCTTTCTTGCTCTGCCACTGGTCCCACAATAAATACTGAGCAATCTACTGCATTGAATAGTTGGTTTCTTCACTGATCCATTTTGCTTATACAAAGGGTGTAAGTTTATACAGCCATGTTTTATATATAGTGTTGATGCTACATATCAGCCTAAAAAGTCAATGTCCACAGAGCAGTTTTGAATGTCCAGGAGAAAACACTAAGTGAAACAGTCATCAAATGAGTTGTCACAATTAAACCCAACTTCACTGTTCAAAGTTTTAGCTTCCTACAGAATTGCACCTGACCCTAAACAAAAAAATCCTCAAAATTCCAATGAATACTTCCACTTCTCTACTTCTAGGAAAGTATTAATATTACCTTTCCTGAATCAAACATCTTTCAATGCATCAAAGAATTAGCTTTCATCCTCAGAAATCTAAATAAATGAGCTAAAATAATGTTTCTGCGTTTCTCAATTCAGAGAGTACTTATTTTGCTTTTTAAACTTACCACAATGTCAGACTTCATGTTATTGTGTACAATCCTAAGACAAACTCATAAAAGACTAGTCTTTTTATTGCAATTCTTAAAACCCTTTACGAAGGATGACATTAAACAGCAGTAGGTCCAAGATCCCTTATTCCTTGAATGAGCGTGCAAGGACTTACTGCTCCTGAACAATATCCCTTAGGACCTGGAACAGAAGACTCTCCTATTGCAAGGAGCCCTTTGCATTTGAAGGACAGAGTTAACATTTACAGTATCAACTCCAAAACTTCTATGGTAATCATCCTGTATGCACATTATAATTTCCTTCAATATGCACATGACTAGATAGCCTGAGAGCAGAAATTTGTGACAACTCAGAAAAGCTGAAATAATTTAGACAGATTTATGTGGTTTATTGCATAGCTGCAAGATCTATACATTGTTAACAGAAGTATTTTCACTGCTACAATGGACTGTTCCTGTCAAAATGAAGATATGCAACCATAAGAAACCAAGTTAGATTTCTCTTAGAAGCAGCAATAAAATCAGATGACTAAAATGTGCCTTTATTTTCACTCAAGGTAATCACAAAGGAAAAACAAGAGTGTTGAGAAAGTCACGTTCTCAGCCTTCATGGAAAAGTAGAACCAGTTGCAAGTTTTAGGAACACAGCACTTAGCTCCATGTTAGGGTGATACTGTGAGCAGCAATGATTCCTATAATTAGCACACAAGTAACATACCCTGATGGATGATTAAAAGTCTTGCAACACCCTACCAGATATACTAGAAGAACCAGGATGGTGAATGGGGCAAAAAGCCTTCTGGAAGTATGTTGGATGCACAAGTATTGCTCATATTTGAGTTCTAGTAATTCCCATGCAACATATACGTTCTAAGCTTTCATTAGTTACATTTCATGTACCTTTGAAGGCAGGTGCCTGAGAGGGTAAGGCTTGTTCCTGTGTCTCAGTCTGACTCTTTGCAAAAGGAGTCTTTGAAGAAGGAAGTGCAAAGGGCATTTCTTTTCTTAAGGCTGACTCTGTCTCTATGTTCTCTTTGTTTTTATGCTTCTTCGATGCCACTTCTCTTGTCACTGGAGTTGACAGTGTGAATTCCATATCATCCAGTTGAGCATCAGGCCTTGAAAGCTACAAAAGATATAACAAAAAGGAAAGAGGCATCCTTTGCCATGTTCTGATCACATTCAGGAATGTTACAGACAAGGAACTTTTGAAACAGGTTAAAAATACCATACAATGCTTGCCTATAGAGCAAAATAGTTAAAAACTCTTCAATACTTCTGATTCCCTCTATAACTTGCTAATAATTATTTATTAAATTAATAAAATTACATTAAGTAATTTGCCACTTTTTTATCTGCTCTTCTAAATTCTTTCGCTCACACATTGAACTGTTAGTCACCAACTCATTGAAACACAGCTAAGAATTTTCATTTGGCTTACTTGCGAAATTTTAATTGCTTCATTGGATTTTCTTGTCCAATACAGACAGGTTGCACTTCTTCAGAGACTTGTGCACCTCTAACCTAGCTCTGAGACTTTGTTTGCTCCTGTTTTTTTATTGTCAGTTTTAAAATCTTTATTTACTCATTTTCTGGATGCTAATTTTAGGCAAATCAGATGTCAAAAGTTCAAGCTTTTATCAAATCAATCATGACCTACAGCTAGAGGAAGCCACAACATATGTTCAGCCTACGTATTTAAAATACTTTGTCACACAGTTTGTACCTCCTTTTGGCTAGGGTCCACCAAACATTTAAATATACAATAATTTTTCTGTACAATGAGAGTAAGATTTTTGGCTCAAGCATAGTATATCAAACACCTGTTTTGTTCTTTGAGTATTTAGAGTAAATTTTTCTAAAGGAGATTCTTCAAACAGTGAAGCTGTATCTGAAAATTCCATGGATCCAAATGCACATGGCATTTCACTACAGTCTGGCATATCTTCAGATGTCACAATTTTTTCTGACTGAAAAGAATGATTCAGTTGAGATTCCACTGCATGCTTAAAAGTAAGATTTCATCAGAAAAGCACAATTAAACTCTAAACTCATTCCTTTCTAAGGTCCTAATAATTGAAGTTCCCATGATGGTGACCTAAGTTTTATAATATGACTTTAATATCGTCATTGTAAATCTGTCATTTGAATGAAAAGGAGATGTGAAATTATTTTCAAAGCACTGTTGCCAAGTCAACTCTCATTATATGTGTCAAGAAGAGAAGCAACTCACAGAAATACTCACCTGTGAATTCTAGGCTTGGACTACAACCTCTTTTTACCAAAATCCTAATAATAATAGTCTGGAAAGAATCCAAGAAAAGAACAGAGCAAAGTTTGAAAGGGGCTGGATAAGGGCTGGATAAAGTATGCCCAAAACATGACTAGAGAATACACAACAGTACTTGGAACTAGCATTTGGAACCCTTCATCTGATTGGTAGCTCCCCTCAAAAAGTTGTTATTTATCAAATCAAGGGATTCATAACTTCAGCGAAGGTTGCTAACCATCATGGCTCACACCACACACAATCAGATGCATATAAAAATATCCTTAGTTTCCAAGACCTTTTGTTATTGTCAGGAAACTCATCTTGAGGACTTGTTCCATACCATTTCAGTAAAACTGCAGTCATTTGCTAGTCCTTGGCTGGAATGGATACCATTTTAAGAAGTTGCGTCCTGCTGGCAGGTAAGTTTCTGTTGGCCTATGATCATGGATTTCACAGAGAACAGATCTCTCATTACTACTGGAATAGAGACAGAGCTCCCTGGTATGCTGCCAGACCTACCATGATGATTTAGTCAAGAGCTCTTACCGCAGGACTGCTAACTACAGCCAAGAATCTAAGCGCCTGATAATGTAGTTGAAATCCCATTCCATTACAACATGAATAACTGATTCAAATTCCTTGGTTACTGTGTTCTAGATAAAATTCACAGCATGGTGAATTTTCCACAATATCCTTTTACGTCAAACTGCTTGAAATAAAAAAGTACTATGTACAAGCTTGTGCCACCAAATTCAGAAATGGCTAAGTTAAAGGTCCTGTTTGCTTGGTTACCTTCACATTAGACCAGGTCCAGCCAGAGAGCTCTTCTAGCTGGGTGTTTCCACAAACTCAGTTGATATTCACCCACAGTATCTACACACAGGCAGGTTAAATGTGGCCTGAGTGCTGCTGAAGGACTAATAAATTGCCGCATTGTGTAGGTGTGATTTTCACCATCATCTGGGAAGGCATAATGCATATGTTAGTTAGTAGCATTTGCCAGACCAATTTACCTAGGACATCACTAGAGATAAGTAACTTCACAATATCAGCCCAACTGAACCTAGAGAACCTCCACTTTAATCATTGGAGCATAGAAGGCTAACCCACCATGATTACAGAAATCACATTATGCATATTCAGAAACATTTATGATTCACAATCTGTTACGCAGCTCTGGTAATCCTACAGTTCTCATCTCAAAGAAGCTGTATAGGTGAACTGAAATAATTTAAACACAACCAAATCAGATACATAAGAAAGTATTTATTCTGAGTGCTGGCCTCTATACAGAAAACAGCATATTCAAACAATTTCACACAGATGTCTCAGCTCAAGGGGGAATGGCTAATGGCAAGTTTGAGATTCCACTGAATGCTTTTCAGCTTGCCAAAAAGACAAGTATCACCAACAGCACATACAGCCGCATACTATATGACACTGCAAGCAATTTAGCAACTTTAGCCAAGTTCTGAAGTGCCCGATTTGCGCTTTGCTATCAAACTACAGAAACAGAAATTCTCTTAAGTATACAAAACCACTTGAGAATCCCAATCAGCAGCGTTTCTAGGATTATATTCTCAAAGGAAATACATGAGGAAGGAATGGTTCTCTCTCATTCAACCACCAGTTCACACCGTGCCCATGTCATTTCAAAGCAGACTGCCCAGGTGACATGATATTTCAGACTTCCTTACTAAACCATGTGAAATGCAACCCAAGGTACAAAAATATATAGAGACAAACATGGAGCACAGTAAGATGTTAGTCATCAAAGAACAAGATCTGAAATGATCACGTAGGACAGACAACAGGGGATTGGGCTCATTAACATGAGCATCCGAGAAGGATTCTGTGCAGCACTTTGCTGCACTGTGCCCTTCCAGAGAACTATTCCAGCAAGTCGATCCATAAAAGCAGCCCAGGCTGCTAAGTCATGTGACTAGGACTGAACTGTTTAATGACCAAGACTTTGTCTGACTGCATATATGTTCTCTTCCTGATATTTGGGGCACCAGCATGTTTCCCCAGGCAGATCTTTGTCAATGCAGAGCAGGATTTTAACCAGGGTGCTGTCCTGCTGAACTCAAGCTTACCTTCAGGCCTGCTGATGGCGTGGTTCTGGCATGCCCTGTTAGACACGGAAATCTTAAACAAACACGCTTGCCACGAGCCTTCTTGGATTGAAGCAAGAGGTACGTTGCTGACATCTGGTCATATTTCCACTGGCAAGGCAAAGATTGAGAAAGAGCATTTTAATTTCCTCTTTGGAAACCTTGCAAGTACAAGGTAAGCTCAGCCTTCTGAAAATTTCTGCATCTCTGCAAGTTTTTCCACCTGACGTGCAACTCTAACGTGGGATCACATAAGTGTAATTTCAGACTTCAGGAGATACACACTAAGTGTCTGAGATCAAGAAACAGGCACTATATGGAGGTTTTTTGCAAGTTTGTTTGTATATCCTGCATTAGCATGGAAACTAATGCTGGGGTCAGCATCTGTCTACCGAAATGAATAACAAACTTGCTGATTCAGTTTACCCAGTATTTCAACCAGATATTTGATTTTTTGGAAATCCCCCCTGCCCATCCTTCCACCACAAACAGCACCAACTTGTTGCATGATTTTCAGCAACTCTGCTTGTGTGAGGAGTATGAGTACCATGTTTGGCAGGTTTGCAGTGTAGTACAGTTAGCGTGAATTAGTTGTGAGGGATTAGTCATCCTCCAGTAAAGAACTACGCAAATATCACAAACCTATTTGGAAGGCCTTTTCCCCATGTAGACAGATTATTCTGATTATTTGCTGTGACTGAAAAACAAGGAGCATCAACGACACAAATCTACCATAAGTATCGTGCGCAGGTTAAAAGTCTGTTTCTGCTATAGTTACATGGGAAAGCAAATAGTTTAAAGAAAAACATCAAAAACCTAATGGCACTGCTAACAAGTACAAAGGAGCAAAAAATTCAGTTTTAAGGAAGAATTTCCAGATTCAGATAAAAGCTGGTGTATGCTTCCTGCTTGAAGTCTCTTCTACAGCCTGTAATGTTACTACTAACATTTGCACAATTCTTCTAGAAGTAGTCAGTTCAACTTTTGTCAGTTGTAGTCAAAAGTAACTCACTACTTTTAAAAAACTGTGACTAGTAACTCCAAAAAAAACCCCAAAACATATTTCGTAGTTTACCTGGGTGTTGCTCTGATATTTTTCTCTTATTTACTTCACCTCCTCTTTATTGAACCTTTTCCAAAGAGTTAACCCAGCAAATGGCATCTATCATTCAACTATAAATTCCGGTAAAGCTACTTTGACTTTCAGAAATTCAGAAGAATTTTACCACAATGGGAAGTAACAGTAAGATTTACGAAACATCACGAACACAATGAAAGGAGATAAAGAAATAAACAAATTTGAACTTCAGAACTGTTGTTACAAGCTACAGCCAGGGTTCTGCAGGAACTCCTTATATCTGAAAAGTATTGAAAGTGTCATACTTGAGAACACATAAGCATTAGTCTGATAACACGGTAGATTTTTTTACTCTATTACCGTATTTAATTACTGTAAATTACTGATATATACCTCTTACCTCTGTTATTAACTCCATTACAGTCTCCCTGCTCTGCTCATGGAACACAGAAAGCTCTGTTACACAGTCCGCATCAAGATGTCCCAGCTGCAAGAACACCACGGATATTGAAGTATGAGGTTTTCAAGTTGTCTCATAATCCACACCTATCAGTGACACTGTCATGAAACCCAGCTGACTCAATAGTCAATGATGATTGTAGACCTTGTCTTTCAAATGTTCAGCATCACAACTAAACATTATAGGAAATAGACTAGAAAAGCCATACAACTTCAACAACTTCCCAGCTTGGCCCCTCACAGGTGAGAGCTCATGAATTCAATTAAGCCACCCAACAGTAGGTGAGATTTTTACTAGAACAGAAGCTGTACTTTCATCTGTCTGTAAATATCCAAAGCTACTAGACATGGACATCTCTTCCGGATCCAGCTACTAGCACTGACACTTTGAGCACAGTCAGCCTGTTCTTTATATAGAGAAACAGTGGCATCTGGTGGTACTGGCAAGAACTGGTTGCTGACCTACAGGAAATTCCCAGCACTTTCTGCTGACAGCTAGATTATTTTGTTGTTTTTTTTTTTTTCCTCTGCCTTCATCTCTCACACAAGTAAAACAAATGATAGAAAGAAAGGATGAATATTCTTTCATTGAGAGAGAATTTTTATTCATATTTTCAGGGAGGCCTACAAACAAAATAAACCATAATCATGTCTAGCATGCTCTCCAGAGTATTCGCATTTTGCATGTTAAACAAAGTATCAAGCAGCCTGGAGAAGGAACTGGTCATTCATATGCAAAATACTTCATATTTTGATGAGAATTCAATTATTTTGCAGATTCAGCTGCAGAGTACGATGAAAACACATTTGAAATTTCTCAAGAGAAATGAAGAGCAAGTAACAACATTTTGACAGCTAAAAGAGTCAGAAAGGAACCATGAGCATCTCAAAAGTAATCTTTGAAGAAACGTCTTCACAATTCTATACTGTTAGGATGGTAGTAAGCTAGTTAAGATTATTTTAAACACTTTAATATTCATCTGACTAGAGTACTTACTGGGTATTTACTTTGCCACTGAACAGCATCAGAATAACCTTGCATGATCCAAGGGTGACTTAACAGATGTTTGACTGTAATCCTCTTCTTTGGGTCAACCTGATGGGCAATTAAAATCAAAGTGATACTTAAGCTGGAGAAGTGAAGAAATAATTCGTCTTCTACACAGAATGGATATCTAGAGGTGAAAATGGAAACCAAGACTCTTTCAGAGCTTCACCAAAAGGAAGCTCACACTCAAAGATGTGAGCTGTGAAGAAAAGTTATAGAAAGTGTCAAGTTACAATAGGTGTCGCAGGGATATGCAGCATTGGCTAGATTCCATAGGTGTAGCCCAAATACATATTCCGTAAGTTTAACTTCATTTACGAAAGAGTTCCTGCTTTTATAGCACATTAAGAACAACCAAACACAGGCTGTTCAAAGACTTTGTTAAATCATTTAAACTTCGCATAATTATTTCTACGCGCAAACATTTTTTTCAAACATTTTTGAGCCAAAGGCAACAAATCATTTCTTCAAAAATTTGTAAGAATTAAACTTCTTTTCTAAACACTGAATGTTTTTTAAATGTTTCAACGATGTAATGTTTTGACCTATGTAACAGCACTTCATAGACCTATGCAACAGAAATAATACCTTTACCTGCAGCATTTGGTCAAGGAGCTGCGTACTGCCTGGAGAGAGCCAATTCGGAATACTGTATTTTCCCCTCTGCAGAAAAGGAAAGGATTTAGAACTAATCTTGAACCTCAAATGGAACTGCTAAATTACTTGGATAATAGTGACATCTGTACTTAATAAAAAAAAATAATTAGCAGGAACATGTGAACTGAGCTTTAAGAACAACTTGAATAAACTTACTTTACTAAAACCCAGCTGCATTAGTAAGGAAAATGCCACATTTGAATCACTACTTGCAGTTTTCACCCACTCTGCTTTTCTGAAACTTCCACTTTTGCAGGTAACCTGCTCCTTTATCCATTGCCTTGGTGGATTATATCAAGTCAATACTGAAGTTCTCAAAGTGCAAACCAACTGGAGCATGAATGACTGATATTAGCACTTTAAAACATGAAGATTAACTGAAATCACTACATTTCAGACACTGAAAGTACACCACCCTCAGTATTAAGATATTCTTTTTTGAATAGGTTACATCAAGTGCTAAAGTTTCGATCTCATACAACAGACAGGAGAAAGGCTACAGATCTAAAAGGT
Source organism: Grallaria varia (assembly GCA_013396735.1). Lineage (NCBI taxonomy): Eukaryota > Metazoa > Chordata > Aves > Passeriformes > Formicariidae > Grallaria > Grallaria varia. Next base: position 12,432 of record VWZG01006643.1, on the reverse strand, counting down.
GAGATTTTTTTCAAATTTTTTCCTGTTGGCTTTCTTTAACTCTCAATTAGAAGACAATTGCAAGCAGCTTTCAGAGGTTAGGTACAACAGTGACTAAAAACCAAACCAAATTCACCATCAAGGATCATTTACTTCTCAAAGGAAACTGAGAAAAAAATAATTAAACAATTATTGTCAAATAATGTACTTATCATTGTGTCATGGCAGTTTTCTTTCTACAAATGCCTCAAGAACAAAATGGCTGGTATTACATGCAGCCTAAATTTCTAAGCAAAGTACGTATTGCTTTGACATTACAGGTTAAAGAATTTCAATTACATCTTTGAAGACAGGTTATTTGTGAATAGTTTGGTGGCTGTTTCACAACGCAGCTTTACTCTGAAACTAAGTAATGCATGTAATCTACCTTTTGGTTTTAATATATTGATACAGAAGACAATGCAACAAACAACAATTCTTATCTACTGGGCTAAGAGTAATGTTGAAGAGATTGCAGTATCTACCAGGTGCATAAGATCATTCCAGATATAGATTTTTTTTTACAGAAGTTACACCCCATCTTGATTTTTCATTCAAAAGACATTTATTCAAGTATTCCCAAATGCAGAGATGTGGAACATTCCAAGGAAATAAACATGTAAGTCATATGATTCTAATTAGATTCAAACAGCAGACTTGACTTGGCGCAACACGTCCAAATTGAGATTAAATTTCAGGATTTGTAATGTGTGAAATTAAATTCCAGAACAGTGGATAAATGTTCTCATTTCAAGCAATTTTCAGTTCACAGCCACGTAAAATTAAAAAAAAATTTGGAGTGGAAATAGCAAGCCTGCCTCTTAACACCTGACACGACTGGGTTTAGACTGCTCCTGGACTAAGCTTTAAAACCTCATCATCTCAGCTCACTTCATGTTCCACTGGCGAACATTCCATCAGTCCAAACCACTCCGCTCCTAGTTCCTGTCCATGTTGCACAACTATAACTATACAGAATCACCTTTGATGTTCTTAAGGCCTCCATTCCACATCTGAGCTCTCTGCTCAGTGAGTGTTTTAGGCATGCAGATCATTTACCAGGTTCTGCATCTTGGCATAATGAGCAGCAGAAATGGTTTTTGTGTCATCCTACAAGAGCATGCTTATAAGTGAACACGCTCTCAGTGTACAGTGACCTTCTAGGTAGACAGCACAGTTCACACCACTGGCAGAGAAGGAAAGGCAGCTCAAATCTATTGCCAACCTAACTATTTCCAGTTTTTAATGGCACCTCATCTAAACATCATCACACAACCTCTTTGGATCAGATAGCCGTTGCTTCCTTATTTTTCCATTTTTTAAAATTTTTTAAAGTTCTCTCCAGCAACTCAAACTAAGCTTCCTAGAAATCTTCTATCAAGGTACTCAAGTCCACTCCATTTCCAGAATAAAAAGCCACACTCTTTGATGAACTAATCCAGTGCTTTATGGAGCTCAGGTAGTGAAGCATTCTGAAAACACTCCCTGTGCAGACCAGTGTCAACTGCCTCCTGCCAAAGTGGCCCTTGAACACTCTTAGGTGCTTTTTGGAGGGGTTTTTTAGCATACTAGACTCTGGGTGAGAGAAGTAGAATGAGATAGACAAATCCAAAGCCCTCACTCAACACTGCTGTTCCTCATCCCTCTCATTTAGTGTAAGGTTTATCATCACAGATTTTATGGCAGCTCAGAACTGGCTGGCAGAGCTGCATGCCTGATAACAATCAGCATCTGTTTATCTGCATCAAGAGGAGTTTACAGGGAAACAGAACCAACGACTTAATTGTATAATTTACTATTTATTCAACTCATTTTGGAGAAGGAAAGTGTAAGAGCAAATGCAGAATCTTGCTTTTCCTAGATATGAGAACAGTTGACATTTTAGAACAGTATTTTTAGTAAACCCATACAATATGGGGAAAAGACAGATAAAGGCTCAGATACAAAAATCAGGGCCACTAGCAAGAAAATGCTTCTCCTGAAGCTCGGTTTCCTATCATATCATAGGACCAAAGTAGAGTCCTGAAAAGGATGACAGAAAACAGAAACAAATCCACAAAATAATGATGAGAAGAGTAGCAAAGTGTAACAAAATTCAGCAAAAAAGCCTTTGTCCAAGGCACAACTTAACAGGTTCTATCATCAGAAAGCAAAAGCCTCTTATAGTGCTTAGAGATGCCAATTCCTTGCGTATTTTAGCACCAGAAATACCTACCATGATCTTCCTGTACACAGCCATGACATTGTCATCATCAAAGGGGAGAAAACCACACAACAGAGCATACAGCAGTACTCCCATGCTCCAAATATCTGCCTAAAACATAAAAGCGAGTGAGAGTTCACAAACTTGATCTGCCTAAAATGGCTTAAGGACAGGTAACACTGTCTTCCTTTGGCAACTCACATGCAACTCACGAAAAGTAGGCTCCTTAACTCTGGACAGGACTTCTACATTCCAAGTGAAAGCACACAACCTGAATTCAATTTTCAATTCACTTAAGTCAGAGCACTAGTAAAACCACTATCCTCTCCTTAGGTCATGAAATTGTTGCCTTAGCTTCAACATACAAGAATTTCACAAGTAAAAATGAAATCAAACTCATTACAAGGGATTTCGTACTGAAATGTATTACTGATTACAACACCTGTCAACACAGTTACAGTTAGCTTCAAAGCCCCACTATTCTCTGTATAGGCATGACAAGGTCCATGTGCCTCATGCTGTAACTCACACTTCACCTGTAAAGCAAAAAGAGCTTTGAGAAGCACTGACTTCATGGAAAAGAAAACAAAAAGAGAAAACAAGAGTTAGAGCACAGGGACCGTGGTGCAAAGGGCAGTAAAGGAAAAAAGACTGATTCCACCCAACAGCAGAACCAGTTAAGAGGTTTAAGTGAAATGCAACTGCAGCCTTTTGGATGCATTGACAAAGTCAAGTAGAAGGCCCTAGAGTTCTAGACGTGGAAGCAGAGCTGGATAAATGCCAGTTTTATTTCTAATTTTACTACACTGAATAGTACAAAGAGTAAGTTTTCGTACACAATTTTAAAGTACGCGTGATGATTAGGCTGCATAAAAATTCACAACAAGAGTTGACTAATTAACAAAGCAATGCTTGAAATGCCGTGCTAGAAGGAAAGAGTTTAAGTTACTTTTGTATGGCACTAAAACACAGAGTAACACCTGGAAACAGCAAAGGATAAGACAGGGATGAACCAGCCGGCTGCAGAATCCGTGTCTAAGAGCACTATGTGCTATACCAGGTTGTAAATGCTGTCAGTCAGACAGTTTCTGAGAGCCACTGAGGCAACATTATCCAGTGGCATTGAAGAGAGACACCAAGGGAGTGTGTCTCGACCTCACCACTTTTAAATACGAAGAGGGTAGGAAAAAACCCAACCTGGTCCACAGCAGTGCTACGTACCTCTGAGCCAATGTATGTTTTGCCCTGAATCAGCTCTGGTGCTGCATAAGCTGGGCTTCCACAGCATGTGTTCAGATGGTAATCAAGGCCACCCTAGAAGACGACAAAACCAATGATACAGAAGCATTGGTTCTAACACAATGGTGCCTTTAGCAACAACATATTAAAGGCCTCAGAGGCTTCATTTTCCTCTGGCTTCACTAGGCAAAAACTCTCCAAGACCATGAGCATCCTGTAAACACTCAGATCCCAAGGTGCTCATTCACCTGTTATCCCAGCAGCCTTTTCTGCAGCTCCTCCTCTGTTACGAATACTTCCCTTTGTGATCACAAAGCGAAGATGTGAAACTTGGGAAGCAGTGACCAAGAGCTACTGGGCATGAGGCTGGTTGGACATTTATACCAATATTTAATGCAATAACTTCATAGAGAACCACTAAAAATGGTTACTAAAACCATGTTGTTCTAAGTGCATCAGAGTAAGATGACATTGTACCAGCAAGACAGTGGTTGCAAGGTCCTCTAATTGGAGTCAGATAAAACAATCTGAGGACTTTGGGTGATAAGACCTTCTTCCCACTAAAGTGTTTCTCATGAGCCCCCACCTCACAGGTGAAGCTGAAAAACAGATCAGCAGTCCAGAAACCAACTTTAACCGGGCAAAAACAACTCCATACTAACATATGGATCCAGAGGCTTTGTAAATGTAAGTGGAATCTATTTGATTTGATCCACAATCTCCATACACAGACAAATCTTATGAAAAAAGACACATGCCTTTGAAAATTACTGGGGAAAAAAGGACAGCACCACAACTCTTACAGTACAAGCAGGTACTCTACATACAAGGTGATCTCTGTCTCAGATTGGGATGAATGATGAAGTTTAAGAGGAGAAAGCAATCTGAAATTCTACTCAGAACATGCAGGGAACTGCTCTCTCACATTGTCAAGGCCCTCAGAAATCAGCAACGGAACAACCACACAAATTGCTTGAATTCAGGGTAAGGCTCTGCACTGCGCCTTGAAGTCATGCCTGCAATTCTTATGTGAGCATTGCACCTGATTTAGCACTGCTCTGTGAGAGCAATTAACACTCTTACCTTTGGCTTTGCACAAAGTCCAAAGTCTATCAGCTTCAGGTTACGTTCCTCATCAATCAGTAAGTTTTCCTAGAAAAAGAGAAAGTGGTAATGAATTCTTCTGTAATGCAAGCCATTCCAAAAATGACATTTCCTTTCACATTATTTCTTCTTGCCATTAGCAGCTAGAATTCACCTAAAGCTCTCCTCTGGAGATTTTGACCAGTTGCTAAGGAATAGATCCTATATTCCAGCTGGGGAATACAAGGTCCTATGTGCTGAGAAGGGCCTAGGAGTTTGCTAGACAAGGAGTTGAGGGTGAGGCAGCAGCCTGCCCCAGCAGAAAAGGCAGCCAGCGATATCCCAGGTGGTGTGAAAAGGAGCAGAGCTGGCAGAGGGGGAAAACCGACTCGTCCTCTGTTCGGCACAGCAAGAGCAGCACATCAAGTTTTTGCCCACCTCCCGGCACAAGAAAGACACCAAACTGAGGTAAAGCTCCATGAGCCTGCCCATGATGATGGAGCACTTTTCCAATGAGAAGAGGCTAAGGGAGAGACTTGTTCAGCCCGTAGGTGAGAAAGCTTCAGTGGAGACCTCGTGGCAGTGTTTTAATTCCTACAAGAGGGGCATGAAGACAAACTCAGCCTCTCCACAGCAGCACATGGGATGATGACAGACGAGGCATCAGGCTGGAACTAAGGAAAAGCCTTTCTCATCATAAGGAAGGAAGTGAAGAGCTGGATAGGTTGCTCAGATACATTGTGCCTCATCCTCAGGAGAAGTTCACAGTGGGACTGCATAAAGACCCAAGAAGCTCAGTCTGACATTGTTTTGAGCAACAGACTCAAGCAGAAGCCACTAGAAGACAATTCCCACCCAAGTTATGACATGATCCTATAAATATGTCAGCTCTCCAGCTATGAGCTTACTCCTTCCAAGAGATGCACTAAAGGTTTTGCTTGGGGAGAAGTTCTTTGGAGACAGTAATTTCATGAGCTGCCTAGTAAAATGTTTGTACATCAAGAATTTGCTTTTCTCAGAGTTGTCAGTGTCTCTAAGTGGGTAAACTTTTAACGCCTTCAAAGAGAAATGGTCTCAAGGCTTCTGTTCCCTAAACCCACGCTTAACCCCTGCAGGGACAGCAAAGCCACAGGTCCCACGGCACGTCCTCCACCCTGTGCCCTGTTTAAACTGTGGGGGTCACTTTTTTTCTGTTTGCACAACAGAGGAAGCATAACGACTCTCTGGGTACAAACTGAAATGAAGGGTATAGCAAGAATTCCTAAGGACCAAAGTCAGATCCATGTCTGCTGCAGTCTCAATTGGAGTGCACTGTTCTGCTTCTGTTTCAGAGGAAGTTCATTCGTCATATAAAGATATATTCAGCTCAGTTGAGGGACAAAGCAGCAAGTAGAAATTATGCTCTTTCAGGAAACTTTAGATAAAGAGCTCTAAGTACAGGAGAACAGATAAGGCACTGGCTCCCATGGAAAAATAAAACCAGGTCTTTGTTATTATTTGTGCAAATCTGTTCAGACTTACTGGTTTGAGATCCCTGTGGGCATATCCTCGACTATGCACATAAGCAATTGCTGAAACAATCTGCCGAAAAAACACTCGAGCTTCCTCCTCAGAAAGGCGGTCCTTAGAAATTATGTAATCAAACAGCTCTCCTCCAGGACAGTACTGCATGCAGGTAAGAAAAAGAAAACATCTGGAATACAGTAATGAAACTTAAACACAAATGAGGGCACTCTTCCCTTCCCTCTGCTTAATCCCAGCAGCACCCAAGCATGTTCCAGGCCAGCCTGCAACAGGCCCAACAAGCCCAGGAGCCCGACTGTTGCCCAGTGTGTTGCCACAGTCCTGTCACTCTAACATCACAGGCAACAGAAACTGCTCAGGAGGTTTCTGTTAATTAACTAGTGTTAATTAGTGTTAACTAGTGTTGTTTCTGTTAATTAACTAGTGTTAATTTTTGGATCACAAGGTGGAAAGTAAAGTTAGTTTGCTTATTGCAAACAATGAAAATGGCCTTTACAATAAGAACACATTGCCAGCTTTATTTTTAAACTCTGGCACCTTGGACACACTTGCCATTGAGATGACTTTCTAAGAATTGTTTCATTTGGACTCTGTTACCATCTACTGCTACAGCAAACCCCAGGGACCTTCACTGTAACAGAAACATTTTCTTACCTCTAAAACCATGAATATTTTCTTGGGAGTCTCAATCACGTGATATAACTGGCAAATGTGCTGGTGGCTCAAGTCCTTCATGGCATCAATTTCTAATTTAACACGAGGCAAATCATCCTGAGAGAACACAACAGCAAGCTATGAAATGGTCAGCTAGTTTGACAGCCTGTACTTCAGAGTAAGCAGACTATAGCCACCACACTAAATGTCACAGCACACAGTCCAACTGTTCAAACTCAAGGCAGCTCCACCTGTTACTGCTCACCTGCTCTCCTCACACTATGGTCAGCATAACCCAAAGGGGCAGATGTACAATTGCTATTCATCAGCACTCAGTTTGAATTACTATAACTTATTTAGTAATTCATTATTTAAAGTTATAACTCCCTTAGTTTTACAGCTGAAGAATATTACCCTCTCCATGTGAAGGCACACAGGATTTGTGGTGCTCTGTGAACATTCTTTCAAGCCTAGAGCATCCACCACCAGCCCACAGCAACAGGTTGCACCTGTGTTCCAGAGAACTCCACAGGCACAGCACGTTACCAACACAGAAGTATCTTTTGACTTACCTGTAGAGCAAGTTTGTCCATGATTTTTATTGCAACTTTTTCACCAGTAAGACGATGCCGTGCAAGTTTTACCTTTGCAAACCCACCTAGAATTTGAAACAGAAATTGGGTACAGTTCTGCATGGCTTTCTCACGTGTTACCTCACAGTCGTCCTGGAGCATGCACCACATGCACAGTGTGCAGCACCTTTGTTAGAGGAAAAAGTGATGGGTCCACCAACTTCCAGTTACATTTCAAGAATTTTGTCCCGCAAAATACACCCTAGCAATATGACCCGCGGACTCCGCAGTAACAGTTAATTTCTACTCAGATGAACACTGAGGCGGACGGACACGTCACACACCCCTGTTTGCATTCACAGACTGAGCCCACCTGTGCCGACTGTTCCGTGTAATTCATAGTACTTGAGAACTTCCTCGTAGTCACCCCCGGCCATTCTACCACTCGCAGGGCTCAGGCAGCTCTTCTCAGCTCCAGCGAGGAGAGCCCGCAGCCCGCGCTCACGCTTTCGGGCGCGGGAAGCGACCCGGCTGCAGCCCCGGAGAGGGCAGCGGCTCCCACGGGCAAGTTCGGGGTGGAGTCCGTCGGGGCTGTCTGGCGACTGGCGCGAGCAAGTCCCAGTCTCCGGGACGGTGCCAGCAGGAGACTCCCGAGTCCCGTCCCGCCCCACCCGGCGCAGCAACCCCGCAGCGCGGCCGCCCCGGGAGCCAGTACCGTTCAAATTTCCCGCTTCCGGCTGCCTGGCCCGAGGGGCCAATCACGGCACGCGGCCGGACCGGAAGGGGGGGGACAGCCGGGCATGCCGGGAGGGCGGGCGAGCGAGAGCGGGTTGGTGTCGCTGCGGTGGGAGAGTTTCGTCTCCCGGCTCGCAGCTAACGGGGCGGCCTCGGCGGCGAACAGCGTCCGTAACTCCCGGGAAGCGCATGCCCGCCTGCAGCCGCCGGAGACTGGAGTGAGGCCCGCGCCGCCGGGGCTGGCGCCACGCACAGGATGCCGGCCGGAGCGGCGGACCCCGGGAGGCCGTGCCTCCCAGCGCTCCTCGGCCCCTCCCGCCCGAGCCCAGGCGGCCCCGCGGCGCAGGCCGCAGGATCGCCCTGGGGCCGCTGCAGCTTCCCTGGCCGCGGCCTCGAGTGACCTCGGGCCGGGGCAGGTGTAGGCATTATTGTCAGCCCCTCTGTTTAGACGGCCATTAGAAGACAACAGGCTCGTTAATGCAGTATTGCTGCTTTGCTCTGTACACACAAAAATTTACAAGCCTGCCTGTAACCTCGTCTGTTAGTTTATTTAAAAACAAAGGAGATGTAAGGGGGAAAGGGCAGGAGACATGAGGGGGAAAGTGTGAGAAACGTAAGGGGAGAACTGTGAAAAGCGTGAAGAGAAAAAATGCGAGAAACAGGGAAACAGTGGGAAATGCTCTTTCTTGTATTCTTCCCCTAGGGACAGCTCTTGGTTTCTCCTGTATTCACACCAGGATATGTCTTTGTTGTTGTCTTCCCCGTGGGAGAGTTCTTTGTCATTTTCCCACTGGGACCTGCTTTTGTTGTAGTTGTCTTCCTCTTGGGGCATGTCTTTGTCATTGTTGTCTTCCTGTCAGGTGAATTTTTGTCATTGTCCTATTCCTCTTAGAGCAGGTCTTGGTGTCTCCTATATTCCCCTTCAAACAGCCCTCTGTCATTCTGTTTTTCCCTCTGGGACTTGTCTGTTTCACTGTTGTCTTCCCATTGGGGCAGCTCATGGTCTCTCTTGTCTTCCTCTTGGAACAGCTGTTTGTCACTAGTGTCTTCCCATTGGCATAGCTCTTGGTGTCCATCATCTTCGCAGTCTTTCACCTCATCAGTCAAGGCCTCACAAGCTTCCAGCACATCCAGCACCCTCTGATGACTCAGTATTTTCTTCAAGTCCTGGAGAATCTGGCTGGCTTTATTGAGCAGAGCCAGTCTGTGGTCTGCACAGGCCAGGCTTCTTGTCTTCAGCTCCTGCAACGGCTCTGTCTTGGACACAACAGTTATCCTTTGCAGTCTTGCGGTGCACCAGCAGAAACATACCGGTGAGGTTGTGCTTAATGTGGATTCACAGCAGTGCTGGATCCTGCTCTGCCACTTGCTCTGTCACTGTGGCCCTGTGTCTCTGCCCGGGGAAGCTGGGTGGCTCTGGTGGCTGATGCACTCAAGGAAACTCAGCACCTTGGCAAAAGGGCTGTTAAGCCCATCTTGTGGGCACTGTCTCTCCCACTGTGCCCAGCTCGGATTTGGGAGCCTGGGAGGCTCTCTGGGGTGCCAGATTTCCCCCACTGCCAGTACCTGTGGCTGCAGCCTGGAGTGTGTACTGCCATGGGCACAGCACCCACTGGTGGGGCTGTCCTTGGCAACGGCTCCAGAGCTGAGCAAGGTCCTGGCAGAGAGGGAGGTAGAAGCTCTTCTCCAGCTGTGGACCAGCAACTCTCCACAGCTTCTTTCCCTGCCCTAGGATGGGGCAAGGCACCCCGTGGTCCATGGGAGAAGGCCCTGAAGGGATCCCATCAGGTTCCTTCCAGCTGCCTGTCCTCTAGCTGCCACTCCAGGGGCTGGGGGTCTCCTGTTGTCCCCTGAGCCAGCTCTCATCCCCAGGCAAGGCCTTGGGACTCACTGTGTGCTTTCAAGTCATGTTTCTTACCCTCTAACCAGGGCTGAATTTCAAAGGCCCTGCTTCTTTCTTGGCCTTCTCGAGTGTGATGATCGTCACCATCAAATTCTGCCTCTCCTGTGCTCTCTAGTGTCTGTCCCACAGCTCTTACTATGGTGACATGGCACTTGAGAAACCACCCAAAGTCAGAACCCTGCTAAAGAGGAAGGATGGAGGAAAAGAAAGTTCCTGTGTGGGAAGAAATCTCTTTTTGGACTCCTACAGTTCTAGGTGAGTCTGCTCAAGCAGGGCAGTTGGAGCACAGGATCTCCCCAGACCCCTCCCACCCTCAGCCTTTTGCGGGGGATTTGGTGCTTTGCTCTGAATTCTGAAGCACCTGAGCTCAACCCTGATGCCTGCTGCCAAGGCTTCTGGGGCCAGGGATGATCCCCAACTCCTGCCATAGGATTCATCCCCAAACAACATCTCCCCAGTGATAAGGGGATTTATCTCTTAAAAAGTATGTTTGGTGGTTGTTTTAAATCATTTAGACATAAAAATAGCCTACACACGGTGGGGGAGAGACAGCCGAGGCCACTCCT
>VWZG01006641.1:0-48381 GCA_013396735.1 Grallaria varia | reverse complement strand
GTTGTACAACTGGGTTTTGAGGGCTGAAACCAATTTTCCTTTGTATCAGTATATCTATTGTAATCTTTTTATTAAATTGTACTTCTGACTTCTAAACTCTTTTGAGTTGGGTTCATTTCTCCTGCTGGTTTAAACCAGCACAGGCTTCAGTGTTCCTCCTGGTCAGCAGCTCTGTGACAGCAGCTCTCAGTGTTCAGGCCTCACTTATCTTTGTGTGCAGAGGCCTGAGCTGGGTGTTCTGTCTGAGTCGTGTCAGAGGGAAGAGATTTGCTGTTCTTAAGGGATGTGGTGAGATCTCATTGTATTAGTTATTTTGTTCAGGTATTCCCTGAGTTCTGATTGTGTATATCTGTTGTGTTTTTACCCCTTTTTGTCCTTTTTCCCCTTCCCTTTTCCCCTTTTCCCATTGGGGTTGGTTGGGGTTTTCCTTGGGGTCCCTACTCATATGTATATAGTGTTCAATTGTATATAATGATATATATGTAGAAATATATTTTTGCTGCAATTTTCCTCTGCTTGTTTTTTTTCCCCTTTCTCTTTCTCCATTTTCAGGAAAAGGAGGGGGGAAGGCTGTCTCGGGCTCCTCAGAGTTTGGCTGGGAGCCAACCCAAACTTTTACAAGTATGGAATATCCCTTTGGTCAGTGTGGGTCAGCTGGCTTATTTGTGTCCCCTCCCAGGATCTTGCCCTCGACTGAACAGTGCTGTGCTCAGTGGAAGCCAAAACATGGCTGTGTTATCAACAGCAATGCAGAGCACAGCACTGTGAGAGCTACCATGGGGGAAAGCACTGTGAGAGCTACCATGGGGGAACAAATTCTGGCTCAGCCATCACACCACAGTTGGTTGTCCCAAAGACCCCTTATCTTCTTCTTCCTCATCTAGTTCCTTGGTCTTTGGCACAGAATCATGCCTTCTGGAATGGTTTCAAGGCTTCTGAATAGCTCTGACTCAGTTACATCAAGCAATGTGTCTGTTACGTCTTTTTTTTCTGACTATATCTTCTACAGACAAAATGTTCTTTACCTACATACAACCTTAGTTCATTGGAATTCTTGACAAGAAATATTAAACAACATTTCAGTAATCTAATACAAAGGTACTTATCTAAAGTGCTACAAAATTGGCAAAAGTCATACTAAAATCTTTATAATATAGATTTTAAGGAATCAACGTGACTGCAGTGTCAGTGTTGTTTCTGATGGAACTCCAAGATGTTGCTGTTGTTCTCCAATTTTCCTCTGCTGTGTTGACTTCTAAACAAAAGCCTTTCCCTGTGTGACCACACAGAGCTTCAAAATTTCTATTAATGAGTGGCAGTTGAAAAATATGGTTTTTAAGCAATAAATTCAACCTTCCATTAAGTATGTATTTAAAGAGTTTTGTTTTTATGTGAAGGCATATCTTTTCTGTCTCTTTCCCTTGGTTCAGAACTTATACAACAAGGTCAAAGGTATGCAAAATTATCAGAGAAAAAGAAAAAAAAATCTGTTTGAAGGCTGTAAGCTTTTAAAATCTTTTGTCTAAGCTTCATGACTGTTACTGAATCATTTAGGATCAGGCAGGGAGATTTTCTCCCAAGTCTGAATTCATGTAAGGTTGTCAGTCATTAAAATTGACTCATACGGGTCATTGCAAATAGATTACTAGAAGGACAAAAATTGTATCAATGCTTATTGTATTGATACCTGTAGAATTCAATGGTATTTTAAAAAATGGTGTTCATAAGAAAGATTGTGCTGGTTTAAAGGTAAACTGGCAGGAGAAATCAACCCGACTCAAAAGAGATTATTAGTCAGAGTTACATTTTAATGAAAAGATTGCAATAAATACAATGATGCTGTTGCCTTTAAGGACTGAGGGAAAAAAAAACTCCAGGCAAATTTAGTAGGAGATAAGATAAAGAGAGCAGAAGGTTTAATAAGCCTCCAGGCCCCAGGAATACATATCCACGCGTGCGTCCTCTGACCCTGGTTCCATGACTTTATAATAATGTCCATCCAATACCATTCTGCCACCCCTGTCAGTCCTGCCCCATTCCTCCTCCGGCACACCCCACTGGGAATTGAGTCTGGGGCTTTGGGACCCCTCTTTCAACATCTCCGTCTTCCTCGCAGCACACCAGGTCCTTGGAGGCCTTCCAAAGTTCTGGATTTGGAGGTCCTTCTGTCCATGTTCTTATCTTCTGGTGCAGGCCTCATGGTGTCTTTCTGCAATTCTATCTTGAAATGAAGACTAAACAGCTACTGGAATTTTAAGAGATTGATATAGGATGGAGTTGGTATGTGTAAACATTAAGCTACTGAGCTACATTAAATCTACGACTTTTAAAATCTACAAAATTAAAAAATCAAAAATCAAAAGCCCTGAGGCATCAATGCAAATGAAAACTGGTTTTAACCCACAAAAACAGTGGTATAACCCAGCACCCTGGGGCATGAACAGAATGGTGTTCATTAGCCCCTGTGCTGAGCACCATGTGGTCCCCCAAGTACAAAGTAAAAGTAAAGGAAAACTTGTTGGTAAGGATGATGTCATAGCCTGGTTGAGAGTGGCAGTCGCAGTCCTGATAAGGTTCTGGTCCTCCTCGGGATCTGATGAGTAGTATCAGAAGTCCCCAACCCAAGATTATATATACTTAGGTTCTGATGGGAACGCCCAGTACCTCCCCCAGGGCACGGAGTTTCACAATGGGTGATTTACTCTGTGAGTCATGGCATATTTTTGGACTCCTTGATGGCCCATCAGCAGACATGACTCCTCAGGCTGGGTGTGAAGGTGCTAATGACTCCAGGAGGGGAGTTATCACACCTGAGTCATTGGTGTGAAGACAGGAAAACTTTCCTATCTCACAGAGTTCTTAAGCACCCAGCTTATAGCCTGAATTGTCAGGTGTGTCCTGGGCAGCTGCTGGTCAACAATCCATTATTAGCAGTTCATGAGAAATGGCATAGAGTGTATAGAATACACAGTTTCAGTTACATCCACACAGTGATAAACTGGTCCTGACCACTGTAACTAGGAGAAGATGGAATTATATTTAAAAAAAATAAATTCAAATCTATCACAAAAAAGTTAGGACCTGATAAAAGCCAGGTCCTTAAGTAATCATCTTCTTTGTTCAATTCAAAATCAAAGTGTTATATGTAAGATACGAAGTAAATGTAATTGGGTAATAAAACAATTCTACAATTCTTCACTTCTAGTTAAAGGATGGTTTTCTCTTTAGAGTAATTTCTCTAAGTGACTGTGCATTTTACAGTCGACATTTCCCTGTTGCTATATCTTTCATATAAAAAGAATAGTTTTTCTTCAAAGATTTAATCATTCCTCAGACAAGGACAGCTGAATTGGCCCAGTGCTGTCACTTCTCGCAGCAAACACAATTTAATGACAATGAGAGTAGCTGCTGCTTAAAGTAGCAAGATGCAGGAGGTACAGAATAACTCTGATCCTATAGCTGGAGAGTGGAAACAGCAATGACCATCTGGCCTCTGCTCCTGAAAAAAACAAGCAAAACTCCCCAAAATCTCCAGGGAAAAATCTCTGATACCCCCTCCAGCCATTTTCCCCAGGCCCTAAGGGTCTACAACATGATGAGCTGGAAGAAAGAAAACAGCTTCTTCCAATATCCTGAAGGAATTCCTTCGAGAGGGCAGGCTGGGCTATAGGGTGGGACAAGGGGAACTTAGGAATAGAAGCTGTATTGGAAAACAAGGAATAAAAGAGAAAAAGAAATCCCCAATACTTTCCATATGATCTTATGCGCTCTTACAGCCCCTGTCAGCTCCTCTTACCTATCAGGAACCCAACATTGTTGAACAAGCCTACTCTCTCTTTGTCTCCCACTAGATCCTCATGACACTTGCCTGCTTCTCCAGTCAATGCCAAAAACTGAAAGTGATTTAAAGGACTGAGAAATCTTGGATGTGCTCTATCACATCTATTGGTCATTTTTATCTGGCACCAATTCCTATCATACAGTAACTTCAAGCTTTTCTTCAACTCCAGTGAAAGTCATAAATGTAGAGGAAGAAGACAGTGTGTGTATATGCACACAAACCCCCCATCTATATATAAATGAGATGTGCTTGTAGGAACAACTTGATAAACGCTGCCAGATTTTCAAGAGACCAGGAAAATACTTTTGCAAGAGCGCACTTGGAATTCAGTTAATGTTGCTGTTACAAGGCAAGACACATTGGTCTTCAGAGAAACATAGCTGGTTTGGATCTAAAATTATCTTTATGGCTTGATTTTATATGAAAACATACAGGCTATGGAAAGAAAAAAATCTGAGCAATACCAGCCGAACAACTTACTGAAAGCAAGTACTAAAGAAGGTAAAGAATAGAAAAATCTGTATGAAAGTCTATGGAAGTGGAAGCTACCTTTTCCTTCAAAATTAATTTTGCACTCTCTGCTATATATTATCTAAATTGATGCATTGGCAAAAATTATCAATGTCAAATTTTTCTTCTTAATTTTAAATTCTGGAAAAAAGACTAGTTTTGATATAGACAGACATCTGTTAAGCTGAATATATGGGAAGGAAGTTTAAAGATCTCAATAATAGTCTTATTAAATTCTGGAACAGTGATTCGCTGTGACCATTTTTTTGGGTTACCAATCTCTTGCAAACGAATACTTGCTGACTTTCAAGGGTTTTATAGGCAATCTTGTGGGGGCAGAAACCAGCAACAAGGACCCTGGCCAAGATATCTGCAGAGCTTTAGGCAAATACTGGAAGCAGGAAGCCTCCCAAGGGACGGTAAGAGTTAATCCACTCATGCAGACATCAACCCATCTCCAGACTATTCCAAAGACTAGTCCAAAGACTATTTGCATTTGACAAGATTTGTAGTTTCTGTGTATTCCTTGCCCTGTACCCAAAACCTGTTTGGCAAGACCTATTGTTCCCCTCCACCTTGTGTCCATGAATAATGGATTAACGTCTCCTGCCTAGTTTCCCCTTAGTTAGCGTAATGTATTCTCCTGATTACCTTAGTCCATCCCTTCTTTAGCATAACCCAACCTCCTAATTACACCAAAACGATATATTGTGGAACGTGTGTTTAATAAATGTCTCAGCTTGTGCCCCTAATCTTTGTCCGTGCATTTATTGACCGTAACACAATCTAATTAAATGTTTTATTATTAAAACTTTATCTTAGTAGTGTAAGGAATATTAAATCTTTCCCTTCCCTACCTGCTCTGAATCAGTCCTTGATTTTTGCACACATTCTTTATCTAAAAATAAAAATTGCTAGAAAAATGTGTTGACTGCATTTAACATAACATCATATGATTGAAAAAGATCCTTGGGGCAAATGCTTATTGCAATGACATGGCTGTCAGGGAGGAAGAAATCAACAGGAATAAATAAAGGAGTAATCCTGAGATGGCCAGACGAAGGGATGGCTTGTTTTACAGCTTGCAGTAGCTTAGAAGGTTACATAAGACAGGAGGAAATGAAGAAAAATATTAATTGTTCAATTATTTTACTTAAATTACTTTGTTGGCCAATTGACATTTGTTTTGTGCGGTATCCAATGGAGTTTTAACAATTCAGATTCCAATTTCCTGGTGAGAGCTCCCCAAATAATGTACCACACTACCTTCGAGGCATTAGTCCTTCTGAAATTAGAAAATTATTCCTATTTTTAGGCTAAAAAGCCATTTTTAATTAGCAAAGAAAGAAAGAAACAGACACTTTCCCCCCCCTTTGGATTATGCTCTATTTACTTCAAAATTACTTGAGATAGAGAGTGGCAGTTCTTGATGGATAGTGGTTACAAAAAGTGGTGAGGGACATTGAACTTTGAATGCACGAGATTAGAAACTGTAGAAATGTACCCATCGAGAGGTACAGCTATTCTTTCTTACTGTGCTACAGATTTATTTCTGTTACAGAACTCCCTGCTCTGGATAAAAAGTTATAAAAAACTTTGTGTTTTTTACGACTCAAGGTGTCGTATCTTAAACTCTTTCTGCTTTCAGTGGTGACTCGGGAGATTTAGAAGTCAATTCTGAGACATTGAATCCCCTCATTTTCAAACACAAACTAGTGTGGAACACAATATCTGACTGCGGTATGTTCTAATTTTTCTGTTTTTATAGTATTTAATGTTATGACTACATAACATAAATAAAGGTGAAGTGATTGTTAAACTAACTGAAAGAACAGTCTCTGCTTTATTATTGACTAGAACCACTGATGAGCAAGGTGTTTGTTCCCTCCTGGAAGATGATCACAGAATTTGTTGCTCAAATCATACGTAGATTTTGTTTGTGGTGTAATTTTTATGTGACAAGACTGAATGATGAAAGAGTTAGCAAATGAAAATTCACTGTGGGTTAAAGAAAGCTCATCAAATAAGACACAGAGTAACTAGAAGTAAAGCCTTATAAAATATTTTGTGTCAGCTTGACACATTTCTTAAAACTACTGACACATTTCTGACAATCCAAACAGCAGGCTATAAAACAAGGAAAAAAAAAAAAAACAATAAAGAAAAGCCATAGGAGTACATGTTTTTTGCTAAATTCTGATTTTTAATCTTGAATGCAGTCAGATTAAAATGCCCCCATCCCAAATTTCCCTTTAAAATGCTTTAAATTACACAAATACACTTACAAATTTTGTTGTTACAAAATTTTGGTGAGTCTGGCTGAGCCAGAATTTGTTTCCCCACAGGAGCCCTCACAGTGCTGTGCTCTGCATTGATGTCGATAACTGTCCTAGTTATAGTGGCTGGGACCAATTTATCACTGTGGGAATGTAACTGGTACTGTGTATTCCATACCCTCTCTGCCATTTATCATGAACGGTTAACAATGCATTGTTTGCAATAGCTGCCCAGGACACACCTGACACCTCAGGCTATGAACTGGGTGTGTGAGAAAACAGAGATAAGAGAGTTCCCTGTCTTCACACCAATGATTCAGGTGTGATAACTCCCCTCTGGGAATCATTAACACCTTCACACCCAACCTGAGGGGTCATGTCTGCTAATGGGCCATCAAGTAGATCAAAATATCATGTGACTCACTGAGTAAATTGCCTATTGTGAAACCCCTCACCCTGGGAGAGGTACTGGGTGTTCCTATCTGAACTGAAGCATATATAAGCTTGGGGTTATGGATCTTGAGGCACTCACTCAGTCGTCAGACTAAGAGGAGGACCAGAACCTCAACAGGACTGCATCTACCACTCTCAACCAGATTGTGACCACCCACCTTCTGGAAGGAAAACAGGTTTTCCTTTTTTTCTTTTTGCTTTGGACTCAGGGGACCACGTGGTGCTCAGCACAGGGGCTGGTGAGCACCATACTGTTTGTGCCCCAGGGGGCTGGGTTGTACAACTGGGTTTTGAGGGCTGAAACCAATTTTCCTTTGTATCAGTATATCTATTGTAATTTTTTTAATTAAATTGTAGTTCTGACTTCTAAACTCTTTTGAGTTGGGTTCATTTCTCCTGCTGGTTTACTTTTAAACCAGCACAATAACACACCTATATTTTGGCTTCCACTGAGCGCAGCACTCACTGTTCAGTCAAGGGCAAGATCCTGAGAGGGGACACAAGTAGGTCAGCTGACCCACACTGACCCAGGGGAGGTTCCATACCATAGTATGTCAACCCAGATATAAAGCTGGGGCAAGAAGCAGGAGGGGCGGGCACTCATTGTCTCCGATGGCTGCCCGCTAACATCTGACACGCATAGAGGCCCTGCTTCCCAGGGACACAGCTGACCTTTGCTTCACATGGGTAGTAGAGATTAATCGCTAGATTCTGCTTTGCGCGCGTGCACCCTGCTTTTGTTTTTGCTGTTTGTATAAATATAAACTGCCTTATCACAACCCATGATCTGTGCTTGCTGGTTCTGTTGTTTCCACCCTTATTCTCTCCCCTATCCAGCTGGGAAGGGGAGTGATAGAGCAGCTGGGTGGACACCTGGTATTCCGTCAAGGTGAACCCACCAAAAAATAATTTAGTATTTCTTACTACATATTGTAAATCTTTTTTACCATCCAAAAATATGTCAAAGTATTACAAAGCCATCATTCAAGTCAATTAATATTCTTATGTCACAGCCCCAGAGAGATTGTTCTTTATGTAACATGACTTTAAACAATTTTTTCCCTTCCTCAAGAGAACTTTCTGATAGATTTGGAAAAAAAATCCCCTGGGAATGATGAAGTTGAAATACCATTCAAGTAGAAATATGGCAAATGATCCAGCTCTGAGATCGTGGCAGAAGAGGGGAGAGGGACTGTTCACCAGGAACTGCAGTTACAGGACAAGGGGGAATGGCTTCAAACTGATAGGGAAAAAATTTAGTTTAGATATTATGAAGAAATTCTTGGCTGTGTGGGTGGGCAGGCCCTGTCACATGTTGCCCAGAGAAGCTGTGGCTGCCCCATCCCTGGAAGTGTTCAAAGTCAAGATGGATTGGGCTTGGAGCAACCTGGGATAGCAGAAGGTATCCCTGCCCATGGCAGGGATGGGAATGAAGTGATCTTGAAATCCCCTTCCAATCCAAACCATTCTGACTATGATTTTGTAAGAGACATATTTTTCTGCCATTGCTGAATCCAGGTCTCCTGTAGAAGTTTTCAGCACTTAATATACCATGTACACAACATCCAGAAGTCACTTCTAGCCAAAGTGAAGAACATTTTAACATTCATTTGGATTTATATGAAAAGCTTTTTATTCCCTAGTGTAAAATTCCTGTACAACTGACCGATTTATTTCCATATCCAGTGGATAATTTGTCACCTTTATACAAAGTGTACACATGTCCAAATGCTCTAAAAAATTATATCCCACTGTATTCACACTGGAGATAAATAAGTTTCACTAGGGAACTCTTTCCCAAGTGAAAATCTTATAATGGTCAGAATGGTGTAGGTGTGCGATGTGCTTGGCTGTGATGATTCCTGTAGGTATGGCTGTAACCTCATTTTTAAAAGAAATACTCATTGGAACACATATCTCAACAAGATCAGGTGGCTCATAGAGTATGTTTAAGAAAATAGGATTGAGGACCTACTAATTAAAGAAAGTCAAAGAAACCAACCTTCACTGATTTCTTTTTTTCCTAATAAAATGACAGGAGTCTGCCTATCATGGCAGATGATTTACAGATGGACAAAGCTATTTTTCTGTTCATAACCACATGTCACTAGTGTATTTGTCAAGATATTAAAAGTTATGCTAATGTAAAGAGTAGGCAGGTGCAGGAGCAAATTGTTTGAATATGATTTATGCAAAAAACTATACAAAACTTTCAAATAATTACTTTTATAACATTTCAAACACTTGTTGTTTGAGATTTTTGAGTAACACCTGCTATAGACAATAATAAATTTGCTCTTGCTACTCTAAGAGGAAGTTTCAGTGGGAACAGTGATGTATGTCCCTTATCCAGCACTACTAAACCAATAACATAAGAAGTATGATCATTTTCTTTTCTTATGGGGGTTGGGAATGGGACTGCAGTTCATGTGCAAGAAAACAGATGCAGCTAAGCAGGAGCCAGTTTGTCTGGAAGGATGGCATCGGTTGGCCAACTTGAATCTTCCTTTGCACAAGAAACTGTTGAATTACTTCCTCAGGAGAGAGCATATTGCCCACATAGGGTTGTTTATTCACTTCTGGCCTTGAAACCTGAAGTTTGCATATCTTTTCTCAGTAAATCACATTGCATGGGTCAAGTGGATTTATTTTCTAATTTTCCTATCATTCAACATCTGCATTACACATTATATGTGATGATTACCAAACTTTTCTTCACAATTAATCGTTGCGCCAAGCAACATTCATTTAAGTCAAAGGCTGTATAAATTTAGGAACGTTGCGCCATTAGCACTCAGTGAAATTTTGCTGATAATTTTTTAAGATTACTTTATCAGTGCTGAGAGCCATGCAAGGGTAAGATTCTAGCTGTGATTTACAACATGTAATAAAACATTCCCTAAACACTGAAATGAAAGAGGTCTTCTACTTTTATCACAGTAGCTCCTATTAAGAATGCGATTTACAGGAGCCAATGATCAGGGCCATTTACTTCCTTGTGCTAATTAGTTCAGACCAAATTTTGTCTTTAAATGTAGCCTGCAGCAGTACTATAGGAATATCCTCTAGGTCACTTTTGGCTATTTGAGTTTTTCACAACAAACAATATGTTGTTACCACTTCTCTTTTCCTCTCACTGACTGCAGCACTCCTTGTTCCTGTTTACTGAGAGTAAATCCAGGAGAAATTTAATATTTAAACTGCAATAAATAAATTCAAAAGGTAATATAGGAGAAAGTCTTGCTTCATTTGAAAATGAAAGAAATCTTAGAAACTGAGGAATCTGATGACTTTGGGACTACTCAGCATAATGTACAACTGAGCTACTTTGAGATAGCAGAAGATATATCTCATTGATCAGTTCAGATTGGCATTATTAGTCATATCCTGTTTTGTGTTCTAACCTGAGAGATGACAAAAGCCCAGTTAGATGCTTTCATCCTGCTTTGATATCAGGATGACTTAACAGTGGTTTTGGGGAATTTCTGTTGTAGTTTCTTGCTGCCTTCTGGTTTTTGAAGCTGTTAGGAGAAGCATGAAGCAAAATTCTGTGACAGAATAAGTATTTCTGTTTTGGTCACAACCATCATGCACTGAACGTCTGTGTGGATGTAGGTGATATTCCTGCAAAGCAGCTCATTCCTTTCCTTGCCATTACAAAATCTCTGAAAAAACCAATGGATACTGGGCTTCAGTATACAAAAGGAACAGAGGGTTTGACTTTTCATTCAAAATAGTGAAAAAAGGAAAAAAAATCACAATTATTCTTTCTAAAACCTTATTCCATCACTAAAACCTGATTCTGTCTTGCAGCACAGAACTACCAGACAGTTGGTACCTGACATGTCTGTTGGTCAGGATGTTGTTTGTTAAATTTATGTGATTTTTTTTTTGCATTCTCACATTATTTGTTTATACTACAATATACACCCTGATAATGTGTGCAATCAGTCCCTAGGAAATTAAGAGCCAGGGATTTAATATTTTAACAGACTTATTATCTACAATGGCTGCTGAAATATATGATTTTTTTTTGCAAATTTTTGTAATATAAATTAAATAAAATATGCATAAATTAACTCACAATAATTCATTCACAGTTCTGTGAATTCCATTACTTGAGATTTGGGATTATTTTGTTTCCCTTTAATTTACATACAGATAAACTTGTTAACAGCTTTAATTAACTTTTTTCCTTGAGTTTTAATGCTCTTTTTCATCTCTTTCAGATTATTTTCTTGCTTTTAACCATTTCACGAATCTTAACTATTATATCAAGATTGATCTCTGAGATGAGCAGTACTGTGTTCTTCTGTAGCCTTTTTCTTCCTGGATTTAAACTGCATTTTTGAACTAAGTGACCACTGCAGTTGCAGCCTGTGGTACAAGTAAGGAAAATCTACTCAAATGTGTTTGCAAGCCACCAAAAGAAGCAGCAGGAATGAGACAACTTTGAACCAGTCTTAAAATTTCAATGGACAAGACTGTGTAATGCATTATTGAAAACGGCCTGGAGTAACAGAACAAGGGGGAATGGCTGAGAGTGGCAGAGGGCGGGTTTAGACTGAACCTGAGGAAGGAACTGCCCCTCACACTCTGCCCATGGCTCTGCTCCACCATATGTTCATTTAAACTTCAGACCTCAACAATTTCACCCACACGAACCCTTGTGAAGCCTTCGGTTCTTTGGGACCCTGAATTCATGTCCAGATTAAAACTACATATTTTTCTCTGTGAGATGTCATTTAATTTGGTGAGAAAATAGGCACTTTGGCAAAAATAAACAGATGACTTCGCAAAAGCGTTACTACAGATTATCAGGACTAGCAGGCAATAGTATAGTAAGTACTACAGTAAGGAACCTTTGGTACACCCAGCAAACACAAACTCCAAGCAACTTAAGTGAGCTACTCATACCTTACAGAAAGCAGGTGCTTAAGGTACCCACAAGAGGAAGAAAAGACTAAAGGAAGAGAAATTAAGAGAAGGAAGAATAAAAAGAGGAAATGAAGCAAAGAAAACCAGTTACCACTTAGAAGGTCACATGTTGATGGCTTTGAGAACCGCAGCCCAGGGTCTCACAGAGCCTCGTGGGCAACTCTTTATAGACTCTGGCTACTGTGGCCACGTCCCCTGGGCAGGACTTTTGCATCACTGACCACTCATTGATTGACAGGTCCCCCAGACCGCCCTCGTGCCACATGGCTGTCCCTCCAGGCCCTCTGCTGGGCCCAGAACCATCCAGACACGTGGACAGGGAATTCTGATCCCATAACGCTGACCTGCTGTCCAACACACGTGGACACACGGACAGGGAATTCTGATCCCATAACACTGAACTGCTGTCCGACACATGCCTGAAGTGTCCAAAGCCAGGCTTTGGATCAATGTGGGATAGTGTAAGGTGTCCCTGCCCATGGCAGGGGGTTGAAGAAGATGAGCTGTTAGGTCCCTTCCAATCCAAACCATTCTGTGATTCTGTGATTAAGATCATGATCAGCCACTTCAATTCTATCCATCCATCACACATCAGTGTTTCAGCTTCTTGAAAATGTAAGTTGTTTGTTGGTTTTGCTTTCATTCCATTTTAAACTATGAACCCTAAGGAAGAATTGGTTCTGCATTTTTTTTGTTTGTTGTTGAACAAGTGATAGGAAAGAAATTTTTTCAGAGAATGCAATCAATAACTGAATTATTCTTTTATAATATTAGAATGGCTAAACTTCTTCCTGTTTGTTGTGTCAATTGGATTGTAAATACCTCTCCCAGTGGGACAGATATGAACCATTGCACTGCCAGCGGTGGGCAGCTGTGTGACAACCTCTCCTGTCATTGCTTGTCATCTCTTGCCATTCAAACAGCAAAGAAGGAGCAACGAGGAAGAAGCTGTGGAAGTTTTGCAGCAGTTCAGCGGTTCAGCAGATTTATTTTCCAATGTTCTGTGATATATTTGTCCTGTATTTTTATAAGGTCTGTATAGTTTACATAGCATTTGTTCTTTCATTCTAATTATGTGCCAAGTTTACTCACCCGTTTAATCTTGATCACTGTATGAATCATTTAAAACAACTTCTCCATATTTTACAGATTTGGTTTACTTCTAATTTCCTTGAGATTTGAAAAGGCAGAATTGACCCTGGGAGATGTTCCAGAAAATCAGTTAAGTCTCCCATGTGATTTTCTGTATGGATATTATTTCCAGGTAATATTACCTCTAAAATATTTTCCCTTCCAATTCATTTAGGGCCATAGGCTGGTAGGGAACAAATTTTTCTTTGGCAAAGCTCTTCAAAATCTTTCGTAGAGTGCTGATTTTTTTTTTCCTGGTTATGGTGATATTTTTTAATATGAGAATTTTTAATAAAGGTTGTTTAGCAACTAAAGAGAGACTGAGACATTTTATCTCAGTCAGACCTAGAAAGTAAGTGGAATGAAATCTAAGCCATTTTTAATGTTAGTGATACTTATACCTCAGATTCTCTAAGGATGGGAAAGAAGAAAGCTGTGTATTACTGGATTTGCTACTGTCCCATCCTGTCAAGATTCTAATTTAACTATTGCTGTAATGTATGCAATGTCAATGTAACTCCTTTCTGTTTGGCATATGAAAACTGAAATAGTTGCAGAAAATAAGTCCAGCTATAAGAGTGTCATCTGCACTGGCCCTGGTAAGTCCTTTCTTCTGCTCTATTTTGCAGTTGGAGGGTAGGGGTGAGCTGAGGGCCTTTTCCACACGGTAGATGTAGCGAGGGACAAGAAGATGTATCTCCATTAACTGGTGCTCTTGCTAATCTTTCCTGTGTTCCTTACACTGAAGAGGTCCAGTTTGTGAATGCTGATATAATTTAAATATTAGTAAAACAGGCAAACAAAAAAACCCTACCCTGAACTAACATGGGAAGGTAGTTCTTTAATCCTCTGGATGATCCACCTTTCCCGTGGTTCTTCTCCTTGATGGTCTCAGCAATGTTTCAAAGCAAATGCATTGATGTATCTGTGTGCAGGCATCTGGTACCATTTCTATTCCTGCCTCAGAAAAGTGCACTGGTGTGAAGGAAAGTGCACTGGTGTACACCATGGACAGATTTGAGTTTGGACAGATTTTTCCCTCTGGGAGAGGGGAGCACAGCTTATCTTCTCCAAAAACATTTAAATGATAATGAAAAAAGTGAAAACTTTCTTCAGGCTGGGTAAAGGAAATGCAATCTGCAGCATTTAGCAGAACTCTCACTAAAGAAAATTCAATAGAAGATTAACTTTAAAATCATTTCAACTCAAGAATGACAATGAAGAGCCTTTTCTGCTAATCCTCTTACTGCAGCATAACTGAAGGAATTTTTGTCCAGATGTTGCACAATATCCTGAAATAAAGCAAGGTTTAGAACATTTTGTCTTCCCAGGTTTACTTTAGGAACAGCTTGAATACATTTTGTAAAAGTGAAATAGCATCTGAAAATTTGTAGCATTATCATTTAGAGGTTTTAAAAATATCCCTGGAGTTTTATTATATTAAATACAAAGACCTATTAAAGATGTGCAGCTTTTGAATGTCAGTTGGAAAATATCTTCTGGTATAGCACAAATACCCTTGGAGAACAGGAGGCTGAGGGGGGACCTTCCCATATTTTCTTTATCTTTATTCCAGTACTGAATGTTGAACAGGTTCTGAAATTAAATGATTTCTTTTGAAATTTGAATTTTTCCTCGTCTTCAATTTTACCTTGGTTTTAAGCCAGAGTTTGGTTCTCTGTCACCACATTTACAGAAATTAGTGGGATTGACTTGCTTCTTTTTGTTTAAACAAAGATTTACCTTTCAAAACCAAGCAGATTTAGAAATGATCAGGAAAAAAGGGGATATCATCAGCCTGCTGGAGTTTGAGACATCTCAGGAGTGAACTTGAATTACAGTTTTTGAAGAAAGGGCTTGAAATACTTTGGTGCTCCCTGAAGGGTAAGTACAGCTTGAGTTAGGGCACCAAAAAGAAAAGAGCTGTGACTCTGATTGTTTGTTTGTTTGCTTTCATTGATGCCAGATCAAGAATTTGGACATCCCTATTATACTACTGCTAAAGAAGCTGAGGGCTAACTGAGGGAACAATCCAAACGGTCTTACTGAAATATTATTTTAAACTATTGTTTTTGCTGTAATAGGACTCAGAAGTTTCTTTTAAGGGCAAATCTTCCAATACAATAAGAGATATATCTCTCATATTATAAGAGCAGAGCATAAATAGCCTCTCCTGCTTCCATTTACCATCCACTGTCTTCCTGCAAGGTTCTTGTCTTCACTTGGGAAACACACATCAAGATGCACCGACATTTTACACAAAATGGTCAGTAAGAAATTTTTCTGGTCTAATCATACTCTTTAAGAAGTGCCAGTGTGCTCTGTTTTGTAGAGTTTCTTATTCCATAGCCCTCACATATCATGGACATGTAGATGACAGTGTAAATTAAGAGATCTGATTACATACTTGCAGTTTTGTCATGGGACTTGAAAATCTAGAATTGTCTCTGTCATCTTGTGCTGGGTTTGGCTGAGCCAGGATTTGTTTCCTCATAGGAGCCCTCACAGTGCTGTGCTCTGCATTGCTGTTGATAACACAGCCATGTTTTGGCTACTGCTGAGCACAGCACTGTTCAGTCGAGGGCAAGATCTTGGAAGGGGACACAAGTAGGTCAGCTGAGCCACACTGACCAAGGGGATATTCCATACCATATGATGTCAACACAGACATAAAAGCTGAGGCAAGGAGCAGGAAGGGCAGGCATAGATTGTCTCCAATGGTTGCCTGCTGACATCTGATACATCTGGGCCCTGCTTCCCAGAGACATGGCTGACCATCGCAGCCCATGGGAAGTAGAAATTAATTGCTGCTTCTGCTTTGTGCACACACATGCTGCTGCTGCTTTTGCTTTTGCTTTTTGTATAAACTGCCTTATCGCAACCCATGATTTGTGCTGGGTTTTTTTGTTTTGTTTCCACCTTATTCTCTCCCCTGTCTGGCTGGGAAGAGGAGTGATAGAGTGGCTGGGTGGGCACCTGGCATTCAGGCAAGGTGACCTCACCACTCATCTTCTGCTTTAAGTCTAAATTGACTTTAGCTCTTCCCTGAAAATGGAAATGTTTCATCTAGAATTGTAATAGATTATTTGCAAAAGTTATAAAATTTTGGCTTATATTACGGTTTCTTGACCTCAAGGGAAAAAAGCCCACTTTGGCTGGGGTGATCAGTCATGGATGAGTTTATTAGATTTTTGAAACTTAGATTCATGTAAGTTCAAATTTTTACAAGGGCTTGTATTTCAATCCTAAAAATAATAAATTCCCGTAAGGGGGGCATCTGCTCAACAGTCTCATTTCCAGAATGCAGAATGTCTCAGAGTTCTGAAGTTGATAACATATGGTAAATTTCTCCATGGATAATGCATGAATCATGATATGATCCTGAAGTTTGTGGGAGCTTTCCTTAAGTTGAAGGTTGATGCAAAGTGGGAACAAGCAGCAAACAGTGATTCTAAGCTTTTTTAATTGTTAAAGTTTTGAATAAAAGGTAACATGGAGACTCAAACCACATAGCTGAGTAATCCTTTCAGTACTGTTGGGGCAAAGAAATTATTTCAATAAGAATTAAATATGAATAAATATAGTGTATCATATATTGTTATATTTAAATATTTAATGTAAGAGCTTTACAGTTCAGAGGAAAATTAACTGAAATAACAATTCCAAATCCTCCAGCATTAGAGGAAATACTGGAGAAAGCGCCAAAAGGGGGACCTTTGCTGAATAGACAGTTCATTTCACAGCAGGGCGTGTTATTTATGCTGGTTCAGTGCCATGTATGCTGGGAAACACAATCTCTTTATTATATTGATAAAACCATGGAATGGTTGGGGCTGGAAGGGATCTTAAGCCCACCCAGTGCCACCCCCTGCCATGGGCAGGGACACTTTCCACCAGCCCAGGTTGCCCCAAGCCCCATCCAACCAGGCCTTGGACACTTCCAGGGATGGGGCAACCACAGCTTCTCTGGGCACCCTGTGCCATGGCCTCACCACCTTCACAGTCAAGAATTTCTTCCCAATATCCCATTTAACCCTACCCCCTTGTCCTGTCCATCCAGGCCCTTGTCAATGGTCTGTCTTCATCTTTCTTGCAGGCTTCCTTCAGGCACTGCAAGGCCACAATGAGGTCACCCTAAAGCTCCTCTTCTCCAGGCTTAACAATCCCAGCTCTTCAACATTTTCACACAGCAGAGGTATTTTGGAATATGAAATACCACTGAAAGTGTAGTCTTGCAGTGATAACCCCAGCCAACTACTACTATAGAAATAAACTATTCATGAACACAAAACCTTCCGTTATGAACTCATGAAAGTTGGCTTTGATGTAAGGAGCTGAGATAATGCACAAGTCAATCGCTGAAAAAATAAATGTAAAATCAAGTCATGGTACCTGTGTCTTCATGTCTCAGCAAATTCATCCTTGCTATGAGCTTGCAAGAGGTGAGAATCAGGGCTATGTTCCACTCCTGAGAAGAAAATACAGAAACTCTGCTAGAGTTCTGAGATAACTTTCCTGAAATAACTTAAAATATCTATGTCAGACTGGATTCATCCTTAATACCAAGAAATAAAATAAATGGTAAAAACATCTGTCTTCTGCCTCAAATTTATATCTATGTTATCAACAATCATACTCTCACTTTAGGTGCAGAACCTGGAAAAAGACTGACATTCATGCAATGGTTGCAGATGGAAGGGTCATCTTGTCCAACTCCACTGCAGAATAAGGTGATTTACACCAGGTTGCCCAAAAGCCATGCCAAGATGCCTTTGAATAGCTCCAGGGATGGAGATTCCGTAACTTCTCTGGGCAATCTGTGTCTGTTAGTAAAACCCTATTCATTCCCTTTATTCATGTGTTGTTTTTGATTTTTGTTGTAGCTTGAATCCTGATACTATTGTGTTTAGAGCTTTGATGTCATGGTTACAGCTGCTTATTGACTTTCATGTTGATATTTTAGAGATTATTAGGTTCAATTGTGAGAATGTCAATTAGCCATCGGTATTGTCTAAACACATAGCAATTACACAGTATTAAAATAATTTAACATTTCTGATCACTTATAAGGTGACCAGGAAATTACTGATTTGAAATACTGATGTATGGTGGTTTGCTTTATTTTTTTAGTGTTATGGGTAAAGTAAATAAATTTCAATTTTTTTTTTAATAAAAAGTTATCTGGTAGGCACTAACTAAACAAAGCCAGTATTCTAGGATTTTTTTATTCTAAAGTAAGGTAATGAACTTTTTGTTCTTAGTTTTTAAAGCATGTTCATGTGTGTTTAGAGGCAAAAAATGAAGTACTGGAACACCATATAAAACAAGGTTGGAGTTTTCCTTCTGATGGTACTTGTAACAGTTGCCTGATAGTTTCCAAGGCTGAATTTTTAAAATTTTTTTAAATTAAGAGAAGTACTAAAGACTGAGGAAAATCATGGATAAAATATCATTAGAAAGAATTCCACTGGGATGACAGGGCAATTGGGGAACTGGAAATGCAGCTGAGATAGTCATCCATTCTAGAATATATTTTTAGTATATTTACAATATGTGATGATTCTGTCTATCTATAGGTTCTTTCTCTTTCCACCCTCTTCTTCTCCTTAACCGGTGACATGAATGCTTGGGCCAAGTTCAAGTACCTTAAAAATCCATAGGGATTTTGAGCTTCTCTTAATGAACAATTTGTATGAATAAAAGAAAACTAACAAAAAGGCTGTAAATGGTTTCTTTCAGAATGACTCGTTCCTGCTAAAGGAACAGTTTAAAAGGTAGTGTGAAAGCACAAAGAAAATTAAGTGCACATAGGCTGTTGAATTCATGTCATTTTTGTGACTGCTCCTGTTGCTAATAAGCAGTTTGTGTTAAAATTCAGTCTCCGAAGTGATTTGCTCAGAGATCACTAATTTGAAGACTAATAGTTAAAGAAACTTTTCCCTTTAAACACATGCTCTTAAAATTTGAAAAATAGTCACAAAGTCATATGACTTGCATTCTTTTGGAGACTTAAATATTTAACATTTAAACTGAAATAATTTCCCTGAATGGCATTTACCCTTTAAATTTGCTGTTATTGACAGCTACAGTAATGAAGTTAAAAGCAATGTGGGCACTGCTTTTTTTGGTGAAAACCATTGATAACAGTAAATAATGATGGACGTAAACTTATATAAGCAATAAATAAGATTTTAAGCTTTGAATTGGGAATGTGCAACGTGTTTAGACAGGGTGAGATAAATAGTAATTAGCCAGTAGGAATGAAATATCTCCAGCTGATTTCTGAAGCTCATGAGACTGAGCGCTTGGTTTTTAGAAAGTTTTTTCTTTTAATTCTTTCTCATAGACTTCTTTAGTGCATGACTGCCTTGGTTACAATCAATTGGCTCCCCTCTGAAATCAACTTTGAGTTCTTTGTCTGTTTTGACCTTTGGTCTGCTGCTTCTTCAGATTAAAAGATGTGTGATCAAAAACAATAGTAGTAATGCAACTATTTGAATGATATTTTCATGAGGGTACAGAAGGGTCATAACATAGTATTAAAATTTTGTCTAATTTTAATGTGTTTATGTTATAGCATGTGATTATTTATGTACAACTGGTCATTATGGTGAAAGAAATCAACAGGATTTTCCATGAAACAATGTCAAAAAGAAGAAGAGAAAACACAGGAGTTGGAGCAAAGGAAGACCTAATAGATGAAATTAAATTAACCTTCTGAATGTACAGAAATAACTTTTTAGCAGTTACTCATATTGATTCTCTAAAAACAACTCCATCTGAGAAGAAACCGATAACGAGAAACACTTGGGATTTATTTATTTTTTTTGGTTTTTTTTTTTTTGTAAGAATGACTTACCTCAGAGGTGACACCATGTCAATTGCTCTTACTTTCAAGAAATAGGCTGATGGTTGACTAATGTCCTGATAAAAAAAAATTCTCAAAGAAATATGAGGTGCAGTGGCTTTGGGGAATAGATTTTGGTGCCTAGTTTTAAACAAATCCTTCAGTATTCTCTCTACTTTCCTGAACTCAGTCGATTTTATTCCCTAATGTATTTGTTTGTTGGAAATCTGTTACTAGAACTATGTGAAGAATTCATATACTGTCTCTACAATTATTACAGTATTTCAGCATTTATTTTACCTGAAATTTTAATAAATGTGGCAGTTAAAATACTTTTATTATTGAAAAGAGTTGAATGTCATTTGAGAGATCTCAGATTTGTTAAATGGACAAACCTACTTTATTAAAAATAAACGTTACTGTCTGATGTTATTGTTATGTTGACTACTGCATGACTTTTTTATTTAAAANCCCAACCTGAGGGGTCATGTCTGCTAATGGGCCATCAAGTAGATCAAAATATCCTGTGACTCACTGAGTAAATTGCCCATTGTGAAAACCCTCACCCTGGGAGAGGTACTGGGTGTTCCTATCTGAACTGAAGCATATATAAGCTTGGGGTTATGGAACTTGAGGCACTCACTCACTCGTCAGACTGAGAGGAGGACCAGAACCTCAACAGGACTGCATCTACCGCTCTCAACCAGACTGCGACCACCAACCTTCTGGAAGGAAAACAGGTTTTCCTTTTTTTCTTTTTGCTTTGGACTCAGGGGACCACGTGGTGCTCAGCACAGGGGCTGGTGAGCACCATACTGTTTGTGCCCCAGGGGGCTGGGTTGTACAACTGGGTTTTGAGGGCTGAAACCAATTTTCCTTTGTATCAGTGTATCCATTGTAATCTTTTTATTAAATTGTGGTTCTGACTTCTAAACTCTTTTGAGTTGGATTCATTTCTCCTGCTGGTTTACTTTTAAAACCAGCACAGATGGTTTTCAGGTTTAATTTAGGGACACTTGCCATGACCCTCTTTTGACAAAAGGCAGATTTGTGAGCAGTGAAGAAGGTTTCATTAGTCCAAATCAGCATTCCCTGGCTCTTCGAGCACCTCTCCTTTGTGACTTGCCTGGGAATGCTCAAGGAACCATATGATGCCATTTTCTATAATCAGCTCAGAGAAGGCTGAAACAGTGTCCAGCTGTTTAATTTACAATACTCGAATAATTTCAATGAAACAGAAGCAATTCTAGAGTTCAAGGCGCTTTGATCAACAGTGCCTTAGAATTCGAGCCTTTATTGGTTGAAAATTTTCTGAATTCAATTCTCATACTGTAGATAATTGTGGTCAAGAGCTTCTTGTTCAACTGGTTGACCATTGCATTGTTTTATTTATAATGGCATTTTTAGACAGTACTTCTTCAAGGTACTCTTAGAGCTGATGAACTGGTATTGATCAGTGACTGGCATGTACTTAGAGCCATATACACACAGATTCCAACCTACTCCATAAACGTGTTTATGACTGTGTAGCCAAGTGTTTAAAGATGAAATTCAGTGACCTGAGGAAAAAGCCACTGCAGGGCTCAGTCTACAGGGACACTTTTCTGTTAGTAGATAAGCTGAGGTGCTGCTGAGGAGGCATTCCAAAATTCTGCACTTCAAATAGAAACAGAAACCCATTGAAATAGATAGTCTTGTTAAAATTCATAGAGTCATAGAATATCCAGAGTTGGAAGGGACCCATGAGGATCACCGAAGTCCTGCTTCAAGTTCTTAAATGGAATAGTAAAAGTCCTAAACCTGCTGGTATTAGGAACAATTGTTAAAATCACAGAGCATAATGTGCCCTTCTGGAGTCACTGCTTCATCTGGTGGTGGGGCTTTCTCTTTAGATTCTTCTGATACGTCTTGTGTTTTTATTATGTGAATTTTTGACAGTTGTTGGACCCTGAATTATTTTGTTTTTTCTTCTCTCAGTGTAATCATGCCTGCAGTTTGGAATACTAGGTCTTTGCTTTGGCTGTGCTTTCTGTGCTCCCTCTGGCCAGTGCTCTGATCACTGTCAAACAGCCGTTACCTTTTACATGAAGTTGGGCCACCCCTCACACCTGTGAGTAAAGCCAGAGATTTGTGCCCTTTCCTTGTTTACTGGGAGTCATGTGAGTTCTTTGTACACTGACTTTACCTTTTCTCCATTGTCTATTAATTTGATAGAGTTCTTTGCTATCCCTATGGATATTTCTTTAGAATCAGTGCTACTGGTGTTCCCATCTTTACTGTGCTTGCTCTACTGATGCTCCAAAAAATGGGGCTAAAACTGCCACAGAATGGCTTTTCTGAAATGTCAGACTGGTAATATTTGCTGTAGTGTTGCTTTGAAAGGATCAAAGGACTGTTGACACCTAAGCTTCATTCTAAAATAGGTAACTTGATTTATTTAAAAACCTTTCATTGTGTTTTCAAGGATTTTTTTTTTTTTTTTTTTGAGGTTTGTAGGTGACTTTAGGTGTGTTTTGCAACCAATCATGGTTATGAGTTAGTCCCTTTAAGAGGCACCAGTACCCAAAAGATGAACTAATTGATGGTTTTGTTGTAAATAATTCCCTACCTTTTTTAGGTTGTGACTGTAACTTACGCTTGTGTGTTTCCTGCCACCTGGGTGTTTATAATATGGTTTTGTAATTCTCCTTCTCTGCTCAAGTTTACTTAGCAATAAGGGTTTAGTATCTCCCTTGTCAGTGACAAGGAACTATTTCGATGATTTTATCTTTTTTTTTCTAGTATTTACTCCTGAGAGACAGTGTAATGTGCTATTCAAATGTTTTAGCTGTTCAGTGTGCTGGAATTTCAAGTCAGGTATAATTTTTTTGTAATTACATTATTGTGCTTGGTTGTGTTTTAATTTCTTTGGCAGTATTTTGGTGCACAGTGTGGGCTCAGAGCCATTCAGCACTATGGTTTGCACTTTTCCTGAGGGTCTCATGTTATGTGAAGTCTCATAATTCTTCTACAGCAAAGAAAAGTTTTGGATTTTGTTTTTTTTTTTTTTTCCTTTAGAATATCCACATCTAACTGAAACACATAATTCTCATTTCAAACTATGCAAACTGCAATGCAGGCACCTGTAAGATTTATTTTATTTGCAATTACATGATGAGTTTTGTGCTGAAAGAACAGAGTTGTACAAGATGAATCCATCCATTTTCCTCTCAGATAGTCCATGCAGAGGAACAGAAGAAATTGAAAGGCCTACTGGGGAGGGAGGTGTGTGTGGAATTACTGGAGCCATTTTAATTCTAATTGTTTCCTAGCAGCACTTGCCCATTTATAATGTTGCATCTCAGAGAATTGGATACAATAACAATAAAACAAGTTATTCCAGTTGTGTGAGGCTGGCAGTAGTCTTTGAGGTAATTTTCTGCAAGTTGATCAATAAGAAGTTCGCAACCTATAATCCACAGTGAATTTATTTCTGTAATACTTCTTAACTTCAAGTGTAGCAGTGGTTAATCGCTAATCCACATTCATTGAACAGAACAAATGAGGACAGTGATGGGAGATACTTCATGTACCATTACATCAAACTGTAACTTCTGAGCTTGGTTTTTTGTTCAGATCTCTTGTGTTTGTGTATCTTCTGTCCCCTTGACTTCAGAAAGGCTTTAGAGATTATCACAGAGTTTGACCAGTTACAGTTGGTCAATGTTTACAGTGCCTGGTATTTGCATAGACGCTAATTAGATATTTTGAGTTGTGTATATCTTCTTGAGTGTAGTTATTGTTGATCATCAGAATGTGTTTGCATTTTATAAAATTTATTATATTTTAGTAATTATTCTTCAGAGCACCCTTTTAAGAGTATATTTCTTGTATTAAACTTGCCATTGAAGCTGGCCTTGCATACATTTCATTTTCAGGTTCACCTTTAAGCACAGAGTGCTATATTTATCATACAGTTTTTAGGGCTTAATCGAAAGCCCATTGAGGCCGACATTAAGAAAAGAAAAAAATCCTCTCTTTGACTAGTCAGCTTTGGATGATGTTCCTGCTCTTTTCCCTTATGTGTGTTATTTTCAGATTGATCCTAGCTGGGTATGGTTTTACCACGTCTTTGCCAAGTAGTTTACATATTTCAGCAATAAATTAGAAGCAAAATTGAATGTTTTGGCTGGGGAATTAGCAGAGCCTTCAAGGATGACATCTTTTAAAAATAAAACAATGCATTCCGTCCTGAGTTTAAAAGAGCAAATATTTTTGTTGGAAGTTTCACAGATTGTCCCTTTTCTGGTACTGTAAGTTGAGGAAAGATTTCTCTCTTTCTCTCTTTCTCTCTCTCACTCCCTCCCTCCCTCCCTGCCTGCCTGCCTGCCTTCCAAAAGATCTAATATTTTTGATGATCACAGTATATTTGTACAGTCTGTTTCAGAATTAATATTCACCACCACATAGTGTCATCACAAAGGGAATTGCCATGTCTGAACCTGAATTTAGTAACTGGTTTGGGATGCAGCATATTTCTATAAATGTGCTAGCTCAGGCCTGAGCTGGAATTCTGTTTATGCATCTCACAAAATATCTGCTAGAATGGGACATAAAGCAAACCTGGAAACAAAAATTTACCAGACTTCATGTTATCATGCACTTAGACTACTGTAATCGGAAGTGTAATTCCATAATATCTCTTCCATCTGCATGCAAATAATCCAATAAGAATTAAGAATACAATTAACACTTTGGTAGCTCCACAAATAAAAAGGTGTTAACTGTCTTCAGACCTTGGCAAAACATTTGTAATGAATTAGGCCCTTGACTTTACTTTGAGGAGGCATTTCTACATAAACAAAAAAGAGTGTTTATTTATAAGTCCTCATTGAAGCACAGTGAGGACAGGAGCTAAAATGCTACTGAAGGGGAAAAAAGGTTTAATAAGTTACTAAATATTTACGATTAGCTTTGAAAACAGCTGTTCCTCTGATTAATTCTGTGGGCTGGATCAAGAAATTCAATGGTTCTTTGGTCTAAACTTGTAACTCTGGTGAATGCAGTTAAAGACAATAAGCAAAATTACGTATAATTGGTGTAAAGAGCATTTTTTATGAATTATGAATTTCTTTTAGTCAAAAACATCTTTACATCAGGTTCATGTTAAGCAAAAGTTTTTAAGATTATTCATTTTGTCAAGAGGAGAAGAATAGTGAAGTTAGTAAGATCCAAAACTTCTTTGTTTTTTCCTTTTCCAGTGGGCCAACTGAATAAGCACAGCTGTAAAGGCAACTACAGCAGCTCTGTTAGATTCAGCAACATCTTTGAGAAATGTTTCTGTAGGGGAGGAAGGAAAATATTTAGGATTCAAAGCAGGAGAGAAAACCAACATCAGATATAGAGCAGAATGCCAGAGTTGTCTGACACAAAAGGACTTTTTTTTATCTTGTGCTATTATTCCCCTACAGCATATATAGAGAAGGGTATACGAACAAGCATTTACAGAGACTTTATGTTATGTGGGTATTTGAGGGTATTGCCTGGGTTTCATTCTTTCCCAACTCTGCCTTATTTTTCTGCCTGGGTCTAACTGAAGAAGAGAAGGAATAATCAGTGGGTTAGACTAAACTTAGTCTTACATGGAAACCTAAGGAAAGCTGAATTGTTGATGCACCAGAAAACATGACACTGAGAACACAGCTGGGGCACTTCTAACCATGGTTACTGTCAGGTAGGTATTCCTTCAGCTTATTTGGAACTACACTGCCCAACAAAGTCAGCAGGTTTCTGAAACATTATCTCCATGTGTCAGAAACAAAAGTCTTGGTGATTCTTCATGAGAAAAATTATTTGCCAGCTCTTACTCTAGGTCTATAAAAGCCTGTTGCTGGCTGTGCTATGTCAAGATTTGGAATTTCAGCCTCTGTCTTACATATAGCATTTCTGTGGCATAACCTAAAGTATCTTTTCTTTCTTCTGCTGAAAAGTGACAAATGTGATGCTCTAGTGGAATATAATGAATTAGAGGAATTCTTAGTGTACTTAGAGACCAAGATCTCATTTCTTGTTATCGCTGAGTCACAAGTTCCTCTTCAGACCTCTTTCATATGTAGTTACCCTACAAATGGGAATGCATTAGTAAACATGCAGGCATTGTAAGCAGCTAATGGAATGATATACCTGAATTTGCCCATCTATGCACCCACATCTTCACATGGGTTCCTTCCAAAATTCTTTGCGTGTTTTCAGGGAAATCAATTCTTCTTAGAAAAACAAACAAATAAACAAACAAAACCAACAAAATAAGTCTAGATATAAATAGGAAAATGATTCCTCTACAGCAGCAATGCCTAATCCTTAAAAGAATGGAAGGAAGTGCACTAATTATGTCATCATTAACATGCACAACATTTTCTCCCTAACTTTTTAAGGGGAAAATACATTAAATGGAGAATTCTATGGGGCTTTCCCCCCCTCATCAATTAAAGGATGTTCTGAATGTCCTTTCTGTGACAGAAGAACTTCTGCTCAGGTGTTCATGTTTTCCAGCTTTTTGTGAGTTAGTTTAGTGCAAGCCAACGTCTCTGCTTTTCTATATTAGATATTGGCATGAAATTCTTTGTGACATGCAGTTCTCTTTTCACTGAAGAACTTATATACTTTTTATCTACTGTTTTCTAAATAGAGGTATCATTTCATTAGAACTGTTGAATTCTGCATGACCTTGCTTCACTTTTTCTAAATATTTGATGTAATTTGATAAGAATCTTCAAAATGTTCTTAATAGAACAGTACAATCCAAGTAGTAATTTAACTTCCTTTGACGTATATTTGCTTTTTTATCTACTGTAAATATTTTACAGTAATGTTTTATGAATTATAATACTTCTAGTGCAGTGAAGCTTTACAGCAAGAGTCTTGGTTGTTTCTCTACCAGCTTAATGCAATCATAAGAAGTAGGACTCAAAGGAACTTCATTACCTAATCCATCAGATTTATTCCTTATAGTCAGGTACAATCACACATTCCTGGCAGGTGTTTGCCCATAGCCTGTACCAAAGCCTGTAGATAATCTCCTAGGGCTGTCTGGTCTAGTAGTCTAGACTATTATAAACCTTACCTATTACTTCAGTATTAGAAGTTTTACTGGTGTTTAAAAAGAAGCAAACCCAAACATACTTGCTGCAACTTGTTATCTGCATTTTTTTTTTTTTTTCTCCCATAAGCGACGGAGTAGCTTGTACCTGTTGGGAGATAGGCTTTCCAGCCTGCCACCTGAGATACTGTGTACAGGGTCCTGGGGAAGCTTCCCTGGACATGTTCCCTTGGTGTCACTCCCATTCCCCTGCCAATCCTGTCACCCTACCAATCACCGGTCCAGGGATCGATTTCCCAGGACCTCCCCTTTTCCTGCCCCTTAAATACCCATCACCTTTTACAATAAAGTAGATCGGTCCATGTGCCTGAACTGCACACTGTGCCTGCGTCTCTTCTTTCGGGGCTCAGTTGCGGCAAACTGCAGCTTAGAAGCTAAGAACCCGCCGGTCTGAATCATTTCCCTTGCCCATAACCGTGGCATGTACCCTTTTCCCATAGACATTTTCTGTTTCTGAACACTGTTGTTGGTCTCCTCCATATTTTTGGTCTGTTTTAATTTGATACAACCAAAACTGCAGTAAGAAGATATGATAGTCATGAAACTGCAAACGGAGGGATCACTTTAACTGTGTATGGTATGATTGAAGTCAGTGTTTCATAAATTATTCATTTCTTCTGGATTCCCATGATTTGTACTTTTTCACATCCTTACCCTTAACCCTGTTCCTCAGCCATTTGTGGTGAGCTCTCTCCCTGTCCCTGCTCTCTGTTTTCCACCCTCCTCACTTCCCCACCTCTGTTTTCTCCAATTGGCAGATTTTCTTTCTCCTTGCCTATTTCTCTGGGATTACTGATTAAACAAAAGTGGTCTGGTATTTATTGATTTTTAGAGCATGCTGTATTTTTCCTCTGCTTTCAATTGAATTATTTTATAGGCACTTGTCTAATAACTGAGCTGGTCCATTATCCACTCAAGCAGCTCAGCAGTGCCAATATTGTAAACATTCCCCTTATGCACACCATTGTATTAGATTGCTCAAAGATCAAGAGAAACATGTCTGCGACTTTCTCTCTGTAAGTGCTTTTATCCTTGTTTTGTGACCCAGAGAAAAGTCCCCCATCAAACGAACCCTTGAAGTTGTTGCTCTGAAGTTTCCCTGTGGGTTCGGTTTGAAATTCAAAATAAAACAAGTAAGAATTTGTTCCTTTGACTTGGCATTGGTCACAGTTGTATTTCTTTTCATTGCAAGTGGTATTTTGCTTAATGCAAAGGAAGAAAAGTAAAAATATTTGTTTATTTCTTCTTTGAAAGAATCTAAATCTCAGGTGAGGAGCAGCAGTTTCCTCATATATCTCTTTTTCTATTTTAGTATCATGGCTTAGGAGCAGGACGTAGGAAAGGAAAACTATTGATGGGGAATTCAGATTTGCGCTGCAAAGCTAAATCCACACCTTTTTGAGATGTAATGCTTCTACCCATAGAAGCATTGTAGAAACAGAAAGCTTGCAGAAGTTCTTATTTATGTCTGTAGTAGACTTAGGTCTTCGCAATAGCCACAGTGCTATCTTTGTGCAACACAGCTATAACTGTAGACTGTGCAGTTACTTGAAAACACTGTAGCTTAGTATCTGATAAACTGCCTCCTCAAATTAATTAATTTCTGAATCAAATAACATAATTAAACATGAAATTTTCAAAATATAAGCAAGCAAATACTGAAACTAAGAGATTAAACAAAATGCTCTTTTGCCAATACCACTTCAATGCAGGCATAGGTGGATCATATGGGAAGTGAAATCATGCTTTTTGATTCATCTTAAAGGGTAGTCTAAATTTTTGTGTTTTATTGATGATTAAATGATATTCCAGTTTGAGCTCTTGAAGAAGGTGTTTTGGGGAAAACTGTCCTTAATTTCTGAAATCAAGCCCTTTTAAAACACATGTAGGTGGACTGTAGAAAGCTGAGCACTGATCCTTACTACTGCATTGCTGAAATTGTGTTACCTTTACTGGTGGAAAAAGGGGTTGACTTTAAACATCTGTTGCATAATGAACAGAATATTCTGATGATATATTTGATCATATTTTTTAATGGTTGTTTTATAGCTCTGTAATGAGCAGGATTACAATAAATGGAGCGGGAAACAAAAAATGTGCCACAGTATGTTATTGGTATTGAGCATTGGCATCACTGACAAAATTTAACAGTGCAAATTTAGTTTATTAAAAGACTAAGGGTGGTATATATAAGGCAGGAGTATTCTTAAATTATTTTCTATAGCCTGTTTTCAGTGTTCATTTTCTTTCACTGCAACTGATTCTATGAAATGGAGACATTTTCTGTGTACTGTACCAAGCCAAATTATATTATAGAAAGCAGAATGCAGTTAAATGAGAGTTAAATTACTCTCAAATGACAGGGAAATGTTCATCTCTGAAATGTGTTGTGAAGCTAACACATTCTTCCAAGTCAGATTGCTGAGGGAGAAAAAATTAAAATGAAAAAATGTTAGCTTGTAAAGTAGAAATGCAAATGTAATGTCCAGGGAGGTATTTTCTAGGAGAATCTGGGAGTGGGTCTAGTTGACACAATTTGGACAAAGGAAGTTCTAATGGAAACAATCATAATAATTGAATAAACAAAGGGATGATGATCAAAATTTCTAATGTATGTCCTGGTTTTAACCTGAGGCTCTGATCCCAGGGCTCATTCACAATGGCTTCTTTGGGCATGAGCTCAGTGAGAACCCTGACATGGTCTGTGTGTGGTGTGTGAGCAGGGCTTTGGAAAGCTCCAGGGTTCTGACTTATTGCCAAAATCAAGTTTCATAATGGAAATCACAGATTAGAAATCAAGACTCTTTAGTTTATGAGTGTCAAATTTAAATGGCATTTCATGGGACCGGCAAAACACATTTGTTCAGTGATGACAAAATTACCTTTATGACAGAGTCCAAAACGTTTTGGAAACATTAAGCTTTAAAAATACTAGTGTATAAAATTAAATTTAAATATTTTCTATAATGTGAAGTATTAGGTGCCTTTTACTTGAGCTGTTACCAGTTCTCAGACTCCCACTTGCATTTTTATTCTTCTCAGCACAAGTTTGCTACCTTAAGCATCATAAGACAGGTGAGTATTAAGAAAATTTAGTGTACTGGAGATGCAGTGCTTTGCAGAATCTTACTACCGCATTTCAGGATAGCTGGAGGAAGTCTCAGGTCAGAAAGGGTGATTTGGAAGCAAGTGCAGAGGTGTCTGAAAAAGCTAATGAATGCCAGGCTCACTGGGAGGACAA
This sequence comes from Grallaria varia, assembly GCA_013396735.1. Lineage (NCBI taxonomy): Eukaryota > Metazoa > Chordata > Aves > Passeriformes > Formicariidae > Grallaria > Grallaria varia. The sequence goes on along the minus strand of VWZG01006641.1, from coordinate 18,006 downwards.
AGGCTGTGCAGCAGCAAGGTGAGAGAGAAGGCAGATTAGAGAGCTGCAACACTACTGTGTTTGCCTTGGAAGAACTGATTCCTGCTGATGGAGTGGAAAAGGGGAGGTCAGGACAATTACTAAAAGAGAAATGGTGATGGAAACCCTGAGGGCAGGAAGCAAACCTGAGTCTGGACATCATATTCTTCCACGTTTTCACATTGTTATTAATGAATTCAACAGAGAAGGAAATTTAAATCAAAGGAGCAAACAGGATGATTTTCTGTGAGAAAGCATCAAAATTGAGTCATCCCCCAGCTGTATGGGAAGAATCAGAAATGGATAAGATTTTAGATATCCATCTTGAGTGGTAATGAACAATGATGACAAGAATGGGATGGGATAGAAGCTTTGGTTTGCTCAAGAATTCACTTCTGCTCATATTTAAGTTGATGGAAAGATGTGCCAGACGAATATACGGTATATCTGGACAATATAACTAATTTTGCATCTTTCTGCTGTAAATATATCAGTATTTATTTTTCTTATCAAAGTAATATAATCTTTTCCTTGAAACAGCCATTAAATTTAATAAGGTTGACCACCAATTAGCAAAATACAAGTCTCATAAATTAACAATACAGGTCTAATCTAGCAGGTTTGGTTAGAAATCAATAGGGTTAATATTTGACATTTCATGAGCTGGAATAGCCAAATTATATATATATCATAGAATCACAGTATTATTTGTGGTGGAGGGGATCTTAAAGGTCACCTTGTTCCACCCCTGCCCTGGGCAGGGACACCTTCCACTATCCCAGGCTGCCTTAAGTCCCGTCCAACCAGGCCTTGGACACTCCCAAGGATAGGGCAGCCACATCTTCTCTGGGCAACCTGTGCCAGGGCCTGCCCACCTTCACAGCCAAGAATTTCTTCCTCGTATCTAACTTAAACCCACTCCCTGCCAGAATGAAGCCATTCCCCTTGTCCTGTCCCTCCAAGCCCTTGTCAATGGTCTCTCTCCATCTTTCTTGCAGGTTCCCTTCTGGCACTGCAAGGCCAAAATGAGGTCACCCCAAAGCTTCTCATCTCCAGGCTGGTCAATCACAGCTCTCTCAGCGTTTCCTCCATCCTCTGCCTAACCTGGTGCCTCCTCTGGACTGACTCCAGCATCTCCATGTCCTTGCTGTGCTGGCCCCCAGGGCTGGAGGCAGGTCTGCAGGTGAGGTCTCACCCGGGGGGGGGGCAGAGGGTCAGAATCTTCCCCTGTCCTTCTGCCCTTGCTGGGGGACCAGTCCCAGGCACGGGAGGGTTTCTGTGCTGGGCCATTTCCAGCCTCTCCCTCATGAGGCCCCCAAGTCCTTCTCCCCAGGGTTGCTCTCAAGCTATAAATCCTTTTATATTACAAAGTTTAAACAGTAGCTTTTAATAGTATCAGAGAAAAGGCAATTAATTCTTACGAGGAACATTTTGTATCCTTAAAATTCCTGCTTTGAATTTCTCTTGGACCTGTGGTTCAGCCTTTGATGGCTGCTGTCAGTCAACATCCATTATCTCATGGCCACCCTAGTGGGCAAGCAGTTGTGCTTACATCTAACACAGATGCGACCCACTCCTATTTGCTTTATGTAAAAAGAATGCATTAGACACCTGTTACAACATTTGATTGACTTCTCATGCAGTGTGAAAGTGCTTTAAAAACATGCTGAACTACTTGGTAATGTAGTGGTAAGTTAAACTTAGATCCTCATTGTTTGTACCTTTCTTAATTACTTATTGAAAACAAAAACAACTGATCCAGGATGTAAATTTTAAAGATTTCCCGAAAAGAAATTATTTTATTGTGAGCATTATTACACATTATTAATTTATACTAACATTGTGGTGTAAAATGGAACTTTATGGTGAAACCTGTGAAACAAGGTATAGACACAGATCACTTGGCTTTTAAGGCAGTATTATAAATTATACAACCTACCCTATGAATTCTTATTAAGAGTAGAGTTCTATTGCCCCCAACATAAGACAGACATGGAACTGTTGGAGTAAGTCCAGAGGAGGTCACAAAGTTGCTGAGGGGAACTGGAGTGATGGGACAAGGGGGAATGGGTTCAAATGGAAAAAGGGGAAATTTAGATGAGGGAAAGTTTTTGCTTGCGTTATTAGGTGAAAAAAAACCCTGATGTAGAAAGCCGTGCAAAACCATAGCCTGAGTTCTTAATAACAGTATCTGTCCATGTTGCACTTTGAAAATTAGATATCAAGAAAGCTACATTAGTCCAATATTATATTTTTATATAGTTTTTAACTGTCAGTACAATAAATGAAAGGCATTAACATACTTTATTTTTCCTGACTGATGAAAAATTAAAGAAATAATTTTTTAAAAAAGATCTGTTAGAATTAGTAATGAATTGGTTTTTCAAGAGTTTTCCTGGAATAGTTGTTTTGCAAAGCAATTTACTCCTATTTCTACCGTAAGTGTTTAATCAATGATATGATTTTAAACTAGAAAATTCAGAAGACAATTAGTACTCTTCTCTAAGAAAATTATTCAGCTCCCCATACTTTTGCCAAATGGCTGCTTCTGTGTTGGTGGTTTACATGATTCACTAAAAATATCAGCAATTAACTTGTTTTTGAACCTATTTCCTATCAACATTTTCATATGCTTTTTGCTAAATTATAAGCAATAAAACCACCCCTGGGTTTCATTTGTCGCCATAGCTGGGATGCAAGGATTTGATCCAACCAAAGTAGCACAACCCTACCAAAGTTACTGTTTTCTAGCACTTGAAGGAAAATGTGGAGATATCTTTGAAAAGAAACATGATGGTGTAGGAACATGTTGCTCTTCTCATAGTTTAGGAGTGAGGAAGTAAGTTACTGATCATTTTTGGGGGCCTGACTCTGACCATCAATGTTTTTCCAATGACAAATATAAAAGATTTTTGTCGTGACTAATTATTTCTTAAGAGATTTCAGTTTAAGACCTTCACTGGAGTTCACTAATAACATTTTGAAAAATAAAAGATAGTTAAGATAGTTTGTGTTTCTAAAAGCAAAATCATCTATTTGCGCAGTGATGTTGAATGAGAATGTGTGATCACTTTCAATCACTATAAATATTTGGGAGTATGTTTATGATGTAAGTATATTGGTAGTTTGAGAAAGTCTCTCAACTTATTGAATTTAGAATAAAAACACAAGTCCATGAGACAAAGAAATACAGCAAGTAGGAAAATTTTACTTACAACACGTGCTGGGCGCTCAAGGTTACACAAGTCTCCAGAGCACACCTTTAAGTTCAAATTTCGCTCTTTTAAGGTCTCAAGAATCCCTCCCCATTTACGTAACAGAAGAGGTGTTTCCTGTTCCCTCATTGGCTGAGGGGCGGGGTCCCGAGCAACATGGCAGCCCCCATGGCTGGCCGTGTGGCCCACAGGGTCTCCTTACTCCTATTCATTGGCTGCATGGTTCCTTGGGATCTGCTCTTATCAGGACCTTACAGTTCCACAACACACCATCATAGGTCAGTAAGGGACCCCTAAAATCTACACCCTTGGATTAATGAGTTTCCCTATCTCCGATCCACAGTTTCCTGGCAGCTGCTCCTACCAGGAGCTGATACCTTACAACTTCACTACATGCCTTTATATGTTAGAAAAAAGCCCTTAAAGTCTTTTACCCTTGGATTGGTAACTTCTTGTATAATTTATTTTGCTTGTAATAAAAACCATATCTTTATCTCTCATAGTAGGAACCTGTCAATGGATTGTGCTGAAGGAACAAATAGACACTCATGCAGACTTTCACACTGTGAGGGCACATGGATACTGGGACAGAGGACATAAATCAGAACCTTCAGATGAAGGATTGGCCAGCTTTCACACTTGACTTTTGGTGATATATTTAATCTAAAAGATGTTTTTGATGTATTGGAAGATAGAGACTTATTGTTGAGAATTTTCAGTGGAAGAAATGGAAGCCAAGACAGCCCTGTCATGTTCTGAAGACACCGTGGATCGTGCTGCAAGTGCTCCCTGTGGTGCAAGAAAAATAGGAGAGAAATATATCCTATAAAGAATGCAGCAGATAAACTCTATTTCTTAGCTGCCGTTTGGTCTTTTGTAGTGATAAATGTCATCTTTGCAACACTTGCTTTGCACTTTATGTGTATCCAAGCCTCCTCCTCTTTAAATGCTGTTTCTGTACGTGCACAGTCTGTCTCATTTGGGAGAAAGGGCCTATTTTTATCACCTGCTCCTAAAAGCTGTTGCATCCCACTTTGTAAGGAGCCTTTGGCATTGTAGTTCCTCCCCTGTCTGGGTTCTGTAGAGCTGAAGGGCACTGGTATTTTGGCAGGTGTGCTGAACTTGGAGCTGTGGTGTGTGATCATGTGTCCATATAGTGCATGAGGATTAAGCCTGCTGGGTCACAAAAGGGATGGGAAGACTTAATTTCCCTTACCTTTTATTGACTAGTGGTTGATGTGCACCTGGTAGAGAAAAGGGAAAATGTGTGACATATTTGATTTTGTAATGAATTTTTCTTTTTATTTAAAGTGATAGTAAGTGTGCTTAGATCCAGTGCTTTTATTTTTCTTACATAAAAGGAAAGTAAATATTTCTGGTCAGGATTTTACTAAATGAAGAGTACTGAGATTTAAAACAAACAAATAAAACTGCAAACACCCCCTATAACTTCAGTGTTCTGTTTCGGTTTCAATCTACATGAAATGATGAATCTTTGAGGCTACATCTAAAACCAACAGCAAATAAACTGCTGGTTGCTGCTGCTGTCTTTTCAAATCCTTCATCTCCAGTAACAGGAACAGGCTGATTCCTGAGTCTCACTCCAGCCTTATTTCAGCTGTGAGCTTTACAAACATTGTTAGAGTGCACCTGACATAAACCCTCAAAAAAACCCACACCAAAAACTGACAATACTTAACAAATTTTACTACATTGACTATGTTGGTTTTTCAGCCTTTAAGGCAGTAAAAGGATGTTCCTGACCTGGAGTGGGAGGAGTTGGAAACAGCGGGCCAAAATATATAGATACACTATCTTATTTCTTTGTACTGGAGACTTTTTTCCTACAGAGTTAAATATTAATGAAATTTTAATGAATATTTTAAGAAATAGTATATTATTTAGATTTAAAACCCAAGTCCAAAAGTTTCATATTATCTTTTAGGATATCCTTGAAAATATAATTTTTATCCTTCAAATGCGTTGTCATGAAGGCATTGGCTTCGAGTGAATTTTAGTAATATCCCTCTGTAACACTATATAACTGCATTCTTTTGCAGAAATTTTAGGGACTACAGTAAAATATTGTGGTAGCACAAATCTTCAAGCATTTTTTAAGGCATTTCTGAAAAAAATTATGGACATGCACACTAGGGACAGGGGAGCTAACTACTATATTCCTCACTTAGCATCCTGGTCTCATGTCATTGTCCTTTTAATGGCTGCTACAATAAGTCAAAGTTTTAAAATTTTATGTAATTCCTTCTTGGAAACTCTGATGCAAGAATTATACATGAAGTTCTAAGGACTGAAAATAAGACTGAAAATTGTTACATAGATGGTTACATTGTAGCCACTGAAATGAAAGCGTTCATATCATTTTAGGGTACTTGGAGAACTGATACAGTATCTTCCTGTGTTGCGTCTGTCCCAGTTAAAACGGTATGCCAAAAACCCCCTAGGATTCCTAAAACAACTGACCCCTCCCTTAGAGAAACAGCTCCATCCACACCACTTTTGTTGAGGGATGTTGTCATCATATGGCAATACATAAAAGGTGTTTTAAGACAACCCAGGAATTTCATCAACTAATTCTCTATAAAATTAAAGTGTAATAGAAATTGTGAGAAAAAGCAAGGTTATTTTTTTCCCCTGGATTTTTTTTTTTTTTTTTTTTGGTTGGTTGGTTGTTTTTTGTTAGAGACAAAACCCTGAAACCTATGGGAAACAGATTCCCTGTTTTCCAGGCCATAATGTGAAGCAGGTTCTTGGCCAACACAAGGCACAGACTTATAAAACAGTATCAGATCAAGAGGAAGGTAAGGAGAAATGCTGTCTCCTTGAGCAGATGATTTTTAGCCAGGTTAAAGCCATTTATCTGACCTCTGTGCATATATAACTTTCATTTACAATTTTGTGGATAATAAAATCATAGAACTCTGCTTGTGTTCTACAAAAAAGGCCATGACATACTCCTGACCAAGATATAGCCATGACTGTTGTCTGAACCTGTTGGGGTTTTTATTTGTTTGTTTGGTTTGGTTTTGGTTTTGTTGTTTTGTTTTGCTTTGGGGGGATGCTATAACGAAGAACTCAAAATGTACTAAAAATTTTATTGAGCTATAATGGAATGCCAGAAAGTACATGTAGAAAATTGCTTATATAGTAGTTCTATAAAGCACTAAAGCTTTATCACGAATCTGAACAAGGGGCCTGTGTTAAAATTTTCCTGACATGCTATTTGTCTGTAAAAGACATTTTTTATTACATTTGCAGTTGCAGTATATTAAACTTCATCCCCATTGTCAAGGCTGAGGAAATTGACTCCACTGCAGAAAAAATTAGGTAACTTTTAATAGGTAAACACTACCAGCAATCAATACATGGGAACAAGGCAGCAAAAGAACTGAATGATAGAATTCCCAAGCTGTGTTCCAAAAGCATGTCAGGCAACATAATTAAACACTAGCAACTGTCCTAAATGTTATTTTATTTACTTTTTAAAATACAGATTATCAATTTTATAAGTAGCAAAAATTAAAGCCAAAATATCTAGAGATTTCCATGGGTGCATGGAAGACAGTAATTTCCCTATGTACGGTACTACACTCAATCCCACTGCAGTGACAGCTTTTTCAAAGGCTTTACATGTTTCCAATTATGACTTTGTTTTATCTCCAAATGCAGGCCAAGCAGTGAGATGTGCATCTCTAATAGATGGTGGTCCTGGATCACTCTTGTCCTTGACAGGGATGTGTTTTGCTTATTCAGCAGCAGTTGTGTGGGGGTGTTTCCCCCTTCTTTCTATATCACCCAGAGGTGCTGCCACCATCACTGTTGGGCTCGACCTTGACCGGGTCCCTCTTGGAACTGGGCTTAGCTTTGTTGGACATGTTGGAGCTTTGGGCAGTTCCTCTTGGTGAACATCTCTGCAGCCGCCTGAGCACCAAAACCTTAGCACACCAAACACATGCAGCGTAAATAATGAAGAACTGGAATGGAAGGAAAAGCCTCTGAGACTATGTTACTATTATCTCCATCAAATATTTATGTATAAAATAATATCACACAATGTTGGTTTGTTAATTGGTGTCAGTGGAAAAACTTTGTTGCTTCCATGCTGTAATTTTTGTGCCCTTTTTAGCTCCTGTTCTTCATTTACTGTTATCTTTGGGGAGTCCTTTTAAACATTTGTGTTTTCTTAATTTCTCTTTAGTAACACGTGCTCAAGATGGAGTGCCATTTAACTGCCATGTCTTTATGCAGTCTATAGTTTTGGCAGTAACATTATCGAGATACTCAGTTGTCTCTAAATACTCACTTATAAGATGTTATATATGCAGAAAAGATATTTGTATATTCATCAGTTCTGATTTTATAGGCAAATTAGAATACCAACCTTCTACTGCCAATAAAATCAGTTATGAAAAGCTAGATTTTTTAATGCAGTATGTATTTTTCTTTATTAATTGTTTGGAAGGCAACATGTATTTACTTTTGTGCTATTTTGCTTAGCAATGTCAAGTTAAAGGTCCATGTGAGAATTTCCAAGGACAAGGAGAGCATAACTATTGGATAAGCCAGGTATCTGTTTCTGGTAGTTTTTGCAATAGATTTTTTTCCCCCAAAGACTGTTTTTTTCTTACCTTGAAGTTTTACTGCTCCTGCTAATCTGTCTCTTTTTGTTTTGAAAAACTCTTACCTGTCCAACAGACATTTCTGTGGGACTCAGACATTAGGAATTGTCAGCTCATTCCAAGGATTCCAGAGCCTTCAGAGAGTCCTTATTTAGGAGGGCATTTAGTATAAAAACATAGTATGTCTTAAAAGTGGAAGTCAACTATGTTTGACTTGAAGCACAAAGTTAAACATACATGATCCTGAAGAGAAACCAGTATCTTGCAACAGAGGAATTGGATGGCAACAGAGGAATTGGACTACTAAGAGGTATCCAAATAAAATACATTTTGAAATTGTTTTAAGAAGAATCTATTAAGGGAAAAAAAAAAAAAAAAGAAATCCACACAACAAATTAAATACATAAACCACAGAAAAAATACAGCAAATGAAAGCAAACAAACAAAACCCAAACGCACAAAAAAGCTCAAAAAAATACAAAGCAAAACAAACCAACCAAACAAACAAAAAAAACAAAACCCAAAACCAAACATAAGGGCCCTAAAATGATGAGGGAACATGCAGAAACTCTTTGACATTGCAACTGAGAGAGTATATGATAGGAGGGATTAAGAAAAGTCTTCTGCAAAGGGAAATGTAGATCTAGTCAAGCACATTAAGAAGATACAAATTTTATCCACTCCCGTTTAAAAGCTGGGAATTAGGAGGGCTCTGATGGAATTATTTCAAAGAAGCAGTTAATAAGAAATTAAATATTTAAGATACATGCAGTCTGTGAGAGAGTTGCTGGGTCTTTGGGCTGACCAGAGAGTGAAGGGGATGCTTAAGGTGAATAAGGTTTTTGCTGACAAGGTAAGTGACTTGTAACTCTTTTCAAAAAATGTAAATTAAAATGTCAGAGGAGGTACTTGAAAAACATTTAGCAGGAATAGAAGAGGTCCAGAGAAGAGTGACAGTATAATTATAGACCCATAATGGCTTTGTAAGAGTATAGATTTGGAATTATTAGAATCCTCTCTGTGGAGTGAAATAGTACATTAAAAGCACAAATATAGTGAATTTAAAAAACATACTTCTTACTTTTATAACTGCATATGTACTTTTTCATCAAAACATTAAAATAATCTGTGGAACTCACTGTCATAAGCTGTAGAACACTCAATGGTTTCTGTTTAGGGTGTACTACATAAGGTTGGTCTTAAGTTGCAATAGGTAAAGTCAAAAAGTTGTAGAAATTTCAGTGCATCAAACACAATCCAACAATGTACTAAGCAGAATAATGATGAAATTTATGTAGAAGTGGCTTATAAGCTTACAGACTTTATAAAAATTTCCCTGAAGTACATACAAGTAACTTAAAGTAACAGATTAGTAGCAGTATTCTAACTGTTGTGTGAGTTCCATATGGGAATCCGGAACTCAGCATACAGGAGACTGACAATTGTGTTTTGGTTCAGACAATCACTTAAAGAATGTGTGATTTGCTATTGTATTTTCATAAACTGACTTTAAATATTTTATTATGGATTTCTTTTGTGCTTATAATGCAATTCTGCACCAAACTCCAAAACAAAACTCATTCTTTTACCTTAGCTTTTTTTATGTGTGCTATACTGTATATAAATTTTCACACAGACATAATTATGAAAGAAAACAGTTGTCATCTGCATGACTGAGTCTTTAGCATTCTTCTCTTGTTGGCTTCCCTAGCATTATTGGTTTGTGGCCAAGTCTCATTAACTCATTTTGCATTCCATTAAAGTTTAAACTCTAAAAGGCCAGTGCTTTTCCCTCTTGACTAAATTTAATGACTTGTGTGAAAAGTCAGTCCTCAGTATAGAGGAGTGGTGTGACTGTGCAGTCTTAAGTGTGGTGGAAGATACCTTCATGTTTTTATCTTCTTCACAAGTAATGAAACTATCGCTGTGAATTTACCTCGTGGAAATCAAAATATCTTGGGGGCACATGGTGAGACTTTTTCCTTAATTAGGGCTTTTTCCGGTCTGGTTTGTGGTCTCTATGCTTTTTAGCATCCTGCTGCAAATGTGCTGACAGTACAATTGAATTCTATATAGAATCATAGAATCACAGCATGGTTTGGGTTGGAAGGGACCCCAAAGCTAATCTTGTTCCACCATTTGCCATGTGCAGGGACACCTTCCGCAATCCCAGGCTGCTCCAAGCCCCATCTAACCTGGCCTTAGACACTTCCAGGGATGGGGCAGCCACAGCTTCTCTGGGCACCCTGTGTCAGGGCCTGCTCACCCTCACAGGGAAGAATTCTTCCCAAATATAACCTAAGCTTCCTTTCTTTCATTTTGAAGCCATTTCCCCATGTCCTGTCACTGCAGTTCCTGATGACCTGTCCCTCTCCAGCTTCCCTGAAGCCCCTTCAGACACTGGAAGGTTCTCTGGGGTCTCCACATAACCTTCTCTTCTCCAGGTGGAATAGCCCCAGATCTCCCAGCCTGATTTTTCCTTACAGCAGATTGTGTTGTTTATATCCATTTTACTTCCTGAATCTAGGTTTTAGAGAAATAAAAAACTAGGTATATAAAGTAAAACCAAGATAGAAATATTCAGGAATATCTAAGGAGACTGTTTGGGTAATGAGTTAGTAATGTAGTCTACCTCTGCATTTTAACACAGATAGTTAATTTCAAATAACTTTAATTCTCTTCATCTCCATGAGTCTGCATCTCATGGAGAGACTGATTAACTGAAACCTTATTTGTTTCTGAGTATTGGTTTTTTACTTTCTGCATATTATTTACAGGAGTTATTGTCTTAAGATTAATGACTGGATTGCTTTGGGATGTAAACATTCAAATACAACAGCTGGTTTAGTCCTGAGCGGGTGACTTAGTTCAACTAATTCCTTGCAGTGAGAAATATACTTCAGAACAAACCCTTCAGACTCACACCTAAACAAGAACAATATTATTAACAGGTTATCCATCCAAAATAGAATAGGTTCAAACATGGAAAATATGTAAGTAAAAGTGCCAGTAAAAGTGAAAGTTGACATTGTATGTTTAATTGACATGGAAAAGGTGAAGTCCTATGGATGACTTTGGTTCTAAATGCAGCTCAAACAGTGTTCTGGATCAGGGCCATAGAATAATTTGTTCCTTAGAATAAACTAAAATAGACACAATTATGTAGAGGTGTATTTTCTTGATACTCATGGTGTTCCACTTTCACAAAGGTGTCAAGTAGGAGTTACTGATGTAAATAATAATGTTTAAATGATGATGATGATGATGACAAAAATAATCAATAATCAATAATTCTTAGGGGTTCCTTGCCAGAGATTGGGAATAGAGAAATTTATAGCTTCGTTGGTTGGTTGGTTGGATTTTTTCTATTTGGAATAAAATCAAAATTGAACCTAAAGCTTTGTGACTTATGGTATGATGACAGCTTTTAATCCAATATCTGTATTTTGACTCCTATGTGCACTTTGTACAGCTGGCTGAAGATTTAGACAGGGGATTCCACTTGTATATATCAGCAGTTTCATATAAAAACGTTTCCGTCAGATGTTTCTGCCAAACTTTGTGCTTAATGGTTACTATCCATGTTCTGTTTCAAATTTAGTTCTAACTCTATCAGAGCATAAAATAGGTTTGAAGGCAATGAAATGCGCAACTTTATTTCCCTAAGGTATGCGCTATACATAGCTTCAGCTACTGTTATAGGGAGAGATAAACAAAAAGTTATTCTTCAAATACTGTGATTTCTTTTTTGTTCAAATACTTTTCTATGAACTGATTTCCTGCCTTTTTGTAGGTGTCCTCCATATATTTATAATTTGGGCCTATTGTGTTTTTGATGGAAGAACTCAATAAAGAAAAAGGCAACATCAAGTACAATGTGTATAAATGATCTCTTTGTTAAAATAACTCCTGGATTAACAATTTTATGTCCCTTCTTTCAGGAGCCTAACCTTACAGTATTGAGTGACACCCTTAAGTTTTTAAAGGTTTTAATAAATTCTGCTGTGAGCACCTGCTCAAGAAAATATCTGCATTTAATACACATTCACCTCTGAAGGTGGTCACATTTTGATACCAGGGTGTAAGCAGGAATGTGCACATGAGATAGGGCACAACTGGCCAATCACTGCACTTTGAGCTAATTAATTACACACGTATGTATGTACTTGTACCCTTGACATAGCCAGTGTATCCAAGTATGCCTCAGGTGATCTGTGATGGTTTATTGATCAGATGTCATTCTTTCCCTTCTGTGATTCTTTGATATCCCAACTTTTCCTATATCTTCCTGGGCAATATACACAAGGCCAAAATCCTAGAATACATCTGTCTTCTGCCAGAATCCCAGTTCTGGCATCAGGGGAGATCAAGATCTGCTTTGTAACTCATTTAAAATCAGCATTGTCTACCCCGCAGTGCACCTCTTCACCTATTCTTCGATACTCAAAGGCAAGGATGTAGCTGAAAATTAAAGTGACACTACAAATTTAACTCCAACTAAATTTTAGCTCTTTGTGCAATAGAATTTTGTCTCTTTCCTTTCCAAGATATTCAGATTAGTACCTTTTTTTTTAAATCTCTGCACCAGAGCTTTAATGAGAGTTCCGAATAGCAAAAAAGCCTATCATGCTGCAGAAACATCATGACTTACATTTTATTACACTGAAGAGAAAACAGACCATACTAAGTACATAAATGATGCATTTGGTAAATTATTGTCTTCTAGAAGGGTGAGGGGTGGGAGGAACAGTCCATCTGTACCTCTGGAAAAGGTGTGCATTTCACTCACCTCATGGACTATGGTGAGATCTTGAGCCTATTGATAGACAGAAATATGTCATGTTCTTCCAGAGTTTGCTTTAGCATCACTAGTAGTGGCTTGCTGTGGAGATTCTATCACACAGAGATGCAGATGGTTTATGCTTCTGAAGCATCTAAGTGGTGGATAGGGCTCTACATAACACGGAAAATAATGTTTTTGAACATTGGGCCTTGATCGTGTGCATTTATTCCTTTCAATTTCTCCACTTACTACTAAAACTCTTTAAACTTACATATTTCTTGCAACTTATTTCATTCCTATTTTATAGCTTATTAGAAGTAGTACCACTTTTGGTACTACTTTTTGGTTTAGCTTTGTTAGACTTCTCACCTCAGACTTAAATTTCTGTATTTCTACATCACTACCTTGCTGCTGCTTGATCATGTCCTGAAATGAATTAATAGCTCAGGTGGCACAGAAATAAATAACTTTTTGGTGACCAGTGGACAAATATTCCATCATTAACTCTATAGTTGAGCTCTTCCTTCATATTCCAAGTATCAGTGTAGACATATAAATGTATGAACATATTTTTCTGTTACTAATATTCTTGAGACAGCCTAACTGTTCTTTGCGACATGCATTTTCTACATTAAGTATAAATTCTCCATATTTTTCCATGTTTCACACCACTTTAAACCAGTAAAATGAACTTTAAATTATAATAAAAAATTGCCATTGTTAATAAACAATTCTCTTGTGCATAAAAGGCTATATCCGAAACATAATCTTTTATTGAGGGGGGTAAAATTTCTCTTTGTTATGGGTGGTAAATTTTGAATGTCTTAAACTTTTTATAAGCTTTCATTAATCTAAAATGTCTCAGTTTTCAAATAGATAACTCACAAAACAGAAAAGTTTGTTTCCATACAATTCTCTGATTAGCCTCAGGTTAAAAAATTTCCATTTTGAAGAATTTTGCTTGGAGTGAATGAAAAAAAATAGATAAAGGCAAATTCAGCTTTAAAGGCAGTCTCCAACACATACAAAATTACAGCTCATACATAGTTGCCCTTAGATCTGAGAACTTTCTGTACTAACCCAGTATCATTTGTGGTTCATGACTGACCCCAGCTCAACTGTTACTGAGTAGAGTTGTATGTTTTTTCTTTTTCTGTTCAGCCAGCTTGCCTTCCAGGTCATCTCCTTCTCCTGTTTTGCTTCTAGTTATACAGCACTTATTAATCCATTTTAACTAAACTATTAAATTTTCCAAAGCGGTGCCAGTCCTTGTTTCTTTGTCTCATGTACTTTGTACATTTTTAATCACATAATATGCCAAGGACGTTCATGTTCTTAAACTAAACTTAAATATATTTCTACTTCCATGGATTGGAAAGCACAGTTCTTAGTGTCACAGGGGTGGCTGTTTTTTTCCCCACTTCCTGCTCTGGATTTGAGTTCATGACAGAATGCTGACAGGGCGTTCCCAACCCAGTGAATTCTTGTAAAGGTCCCCATCCTGGTGTCTCAGTCCTCCCACACTCTGAGGGAATCCCTTCGTCTTGAGGAAGGGTTGAGAACTAAGGAATGCCAACATTATGGAATGTGTTTTCTTTCTCTTACAGCTCCTTTGCCTAATTAAAGGACTCCTAAGGTGAGAATCTGGAGGGCAGATATCCCATTTCTTCTCACTGGACAGGATACATAAAAATATTCAAATCAAGACTATCCTTGTTCTGAAGTTTTCAGCAGTGCTCGTAAAAAGAGCCACAATAGAGGATGATGAGATAGTCCTTCAGGAAATATTTGAAGCTCTGAAAATGAATATATTTCCTTGAAGGAACCCAGATAACACTTTTTGTTGTATCTATTTCCTGAGAAGTGAAAAATGAAAGTCTTCTTCTGGATAAGTTTTTCTTCAGCTACCCTGGGATCCTACATGCTTTGTGGCCTATTTGAAAGCAACTTCTATATGTCATTTATGGATTTGTACCTAATAATGAGGCAGTGCTAGTAAAAGAGTCCTTCTTTCTATCAGACTCTAATCTGACTGTATTTGTATTTATTCTGCTACTGTTTGGTCAGTTTGTGATGAATAAAAGGGTAGAACACAGGCTGAGAAATCTAAACAGTTTTTCAGCCTTGCAGTTCTGAGAATCTGGTTTCAACTTTGTCGTTAGTATTTCTCCCTATAATTGGGCCAGGATAATAACTGGCATTGTTTTTCACTTCAATTCATGAGCAACTGTTTGACCAAGAAAGATATCATGACCATGTTAACTTGTTTGTCTGGTTTGGATTTTTTGGCTGTCTAATAAATCCTTCAGTAGTCTATGACATGACCCTGACATTGCTCCTGAACCAGATACTTTTTGGATGTTACTTATTTTCTTGCCAAAATATATTTTTATTTTACTACGTAATTCTTCTTTTTACCTCTTGTAAATCACTGCTACTTGTACTTGATAGGATTTTATTTCTGGTTTTCTGCACTACCATCATTTTAGAGGTCAGGTCTCTTTGTTTTTTCCTCACACAATATTCGTGTACACCCAGCTTTAAATTAATGGAGTCTTCATTTGTAGGGACTTTTTCCAGTTTTAGTTAATCTGGTGCGCAAGGCAGTCTTGTGAACACCTCTTATTACAAGATCAGGCCTTCCTATTACATTTTCTGCCTTCCTTAGTACCACTTGAGAAGAAAGGAAGCAGGAAAGGGCATAATTCCAAAAAGCTCAAAGGGAATGTGGCATGTTCTGAATTAGCTGATCACTTCCATCTTAGGTAAACCAACCTACTTCCTGGAATTCCCAACATATTCAGTCTGCTTCCCCTTTTTCGCTACATTATTGCACCATACCTCAGAAACTATCCAGCAATTCCTTGACCAATCTGGGCCAAAGAATCTGGTTTGCTGTGAGTTCTCCTTAGCTCTTTCTGCTTTCATTTGAGTTTCACCTCAGTTATCAGCTGCCGTTCAAGCACTGCTGAGCTTGTCATCCCTCTGGCCTTTGAAGCATCCCAGATATGGAGTGTGCACCATGCTGTGTCCTTGCTCTCTAAATACAGCACCAAAAAAAGATTTAAGACCCAAAGAGCGAAAGGAGCATTATGTGTTTTGTATGGGAGATGGCAAACTAAGCACAGCAGCAGCCTTCCTGGGGACACTGCACTCATTATGGCAGCAACTAAAAATAGATTTAAAAGGACCTGAGCTTTTCATGGTGATGGGATGGATGTCTGTTTTCAAGGAAAGAAAATCCCAGTGTGTTAAATTAATTTCTCACTCATGCTGAGAGTGGGAGATCTACATAAGGTAAGTAGAAGAAACAAAATGTTTGAAAAATATGTTGTGGTGTGGAGCCTAAAACTTTTCCATGCGACAGTACAGGATCCTTCCATATTTAGTCAGGGTAAGATGTTATCAGAGGCTTCAATGGATTGTGTCTGAAAGTGTTCCTGGGGGAGCAAGAACAGAATACCCAGCTGAGGCACCAACTGATCTGCACTTTGGCCAGAGTTTTCAGTCTGGGATTAAGCTGACAGTACCTACAGAATTGAAGCCTTTGAGAAATTTGACAGCAGTTCTAGTAATTCTTCTATCTAGGAGTTAAAAGCCCTTTTTGAGAAAAATTGTAATTAATAGTCCCTTGACATCCAGGGGAATGGGTAGGATTTAGGATTTACTGCGTCAAGCAGAACATGCGACACCAGTTTATCTGCAATAGGGCAATGTCAAATACTTGTTAAAAATTTTTTTTTAAGTGTATCATCTTATGGATACTATGTATATACAGCTTGAGTCTCCACTTAAGTAAAGAGGGAGGATGGCTTTGTTTGGCAGGATCATACATGCTCAGAGCAGTTTTCCTGCTAAAAATGATTAATTAAGAGCAACAGGAGTGTGCCCAAATAACTGGTAGGGAAACACAAAAATAAAATGAAAACCAGAATGAACTAATGGAAAAAGCTTGGATTTTTATTTTGCTTCTACCTTTAATATTTCTTGGTAGATTTTCAATGACATAGAAGAGACAAAAGCCATTAAATTAATCAAGGAGACATAAATTAATCAGCCAATATAAGTTTACTATATCAACTAATTATTCTAAAAATATGTGTTATGTGATAAATATTGTTAAATGAAAAGATATTTCTGTTTTAATTGCAGTGCAGTTATTTCAGTGTCCAGCACACCACTGATTTGGGGACATGACTAACCTCAACATAACAAAGTGCATTCTTCAGCTGCTCCAGTTTCCACACAGTCTGTGTTTGGTAGTCAAAGGAGTGACCTTGTTGCTAAGGGAATTCATTCTACATGAAGAAAATGGCATAGATAATTTACTCTGATTTTAAACCTGCTCAGATCAAAGGAGATTTTCTTCTTTACTTCAGTGGTCTTAGGATACACTAGGATTTTAAGAATCCCACTGATATTTTCCAGTGCATGTTATGCTTTTCAGTCTTATTTTCTATGAGAAGGCATTTCTGAATTGGAGCTAAATGCTCTCTGCAGCTGCATCTGCATGTTTCCATTAGACTGACAAATCATGACGACCGGAGTGACAGCATGTTAATAAAAATCTGATGCTTTCTTTAACTGAATGCATACTGAAGCCTTAATTTCTGCAGGCATGCAAAGACAAAATATGCTCCTAAACAAAGAAAAACATTATCCCTTAATGTTAGTTTAGGATTATATGTTTCATGAAATATGAAAGGGAAAAATCAGTAACAGCAAGTGTTCTAAAATTACTTTGATTCTAGTTATATATATATGATGTGGTTCTCTAGAGATGACACTAGGCTGAGACAGATTCACATCCTTGACACCTGGGGAACAGAGATGCAAAGCTGAGGAACTGGGTCAGCACAGGCAGCTTATGGAACATGATTGCAAGAGATGCTGTACTTCCAAGGGTGGTACAGACACAGCCATGCCAGTAAGGACTTAGTGTTCTCCATTTATAGTGCAGGTCTCATAAGTACTTCTCATCAGATGAAATTTTCATTTGAATATTCTTTAAAGGAGGAGAGAAGAAAGTTGTGGGGAGTTGATTCAACTGCCAAACAGATCATCATGGCTAGGCTTCGTGAATGAAGATTTGGGAAGGGATCTACCCATGCTTGCTGCAAGCACATTGGTGGCTAAAAAGCCTGATGCAAGATAGGCAAGTCCGGTTGCAAAAAGCACAGTGGAAAGTCTCCATAGGCGCTGCTGGCGAGGCACGGCTCTTTCTGCATTGTCTTTTCTCCTCAAGACTGATTCTGCATGTGTTCTCAAAGGAATTAGCAGCATAATGGATGGTGTGTCTCCATGTCTCCCAATTGGAGGCCACAGCGGAACACTGATGGTAGCCAATATGGCC
>VWZG01006640.1:60924-71808 GCA_013396735.1 Grallaria varia | reverse complement strand
TGCTTATAAACCATGTATCTCTTTTTTTCTTAATCTGCAATGTCTTGATGTAAATTCATTAATTGTGAGAATATTAGTTTTATTCTTACAGAGAATTTATAAACTTTATCTCCTAAACTTTTCTTTATACATTATATTATTATCCTTATATGTAGTCCTTATGTAGTTGATCTTATCCATATTTACAACAATAACAAACATTATTTCAGTGAACATACTATGTGGGCTATCAACAGAGATTTTCTCTCCTTTGCACCTAATAATTTTTGTATTTTCATGGATACCTGAAAGATCAATTGTTATTATTAGTAATCTAGATAACTCTTGGAGAACCAAGAAAAAAATATTATGATAAAAACCAGCCAGAAATACTTGTGAGATTAAGATAACAAATTTGATAAATAAGAATCTAGTTTTTCAAAACTCTCTCCATGCTTGTCAAAAAATCAGATGTTACTAGTTTTTCAAAACTCTCTCCATGCTTGTCAAAAAATCAGATGTTACAATGGTATGAAGAATGTTTATATAGGTCACAGTTCCAATTACAAGTATGTAGCATTCTCTGTGACGAGCAAATTAATGAGGAACAGATAATTATTGACTTCCTGAAAATGTCTGATTTATGACTTAGGTCCTTTTAGTTATTTAGATGTTTAAAACCCATCAATGAGAAATCAACGAGAATTGGACTGGAACTCAGGCTTTTACTTTTGAGGATCTAGCATAAGTAATAAATCTTGTATTACTCTGTGCCTTATGATAGGGCAAGAGGGAAAATCTGCTTATTCGAGATCATATTCAACTTCCCTAATGTACTTTTTTTTCCTGAAATGTTCTGTCTCACTCATCATAAACTTTCCAGTGTCTACAATATATGAAATGCAGATCTAACTGTAGACAGACACTTTTCATGCCTTTTTTTTTTTTTTTTAATGGAAACTAGTTTAAAGAAGCAGCAAACACTACTGAGAAATAGAATGAAGTCTGTAAATATATGTCAACATAATATAGTCACATAGTAATGGAGATAAATTTGCTTTATTTTTGGTGAACATTACTTCATCCTCGTAAGGCTGTTGCAACATCATCTTTAAATGTAATACCTGTGTTAATGCTCTTTTATTACAAGACTTATTATTTGGGCTACCACAGTACAATGAAACATGAAGCATGAGATCTGCTGTGATTAAGACTTCTGAAGTGAGGACCTGGACAAGGCTTAATATATAAAAACTAATTTTGAGTGTCTGCCCTTTGCAGAGAATGAGTTAAAATTGATTCTTCTGGCCCAGTTTTTAAGGAATGCCATGTTCCTTTCTTTGTGCTTAATGTCTATGTACACTGTCATTTCTTTGGAGAGATGAAAGTTGAAAGAGATAAAAGAGTCAGTGGGATGGAAATAATATTCTGGTTTGAAAAAACTGGAATTTGTGACATGAAGAGATAAAGTGACTGGTTTAAGTTTTTAGAAGAAATCTGTTATAATGCCAGAAATAGAAACTCAAATCCATTGAGTTCCAAAATGCAAGAATCCCACCTATACAGTACAACTACCATTATCATGCTTTCCACGGCATGAATTCTTCATTTTCTACAGAAACATTTTTCATTTTTTCAGTCTTACTTAAGAGAAACCTAGGAGATTTACTGTATGAAGCTTTCATCTTATTGGTGAGAGGCAGGATTAAATCTTCTATGATATTGACTCAAGCCCTCCTACAACTCCAGTGAATTCACAGCAACTATGGTAGAAAATTAATGAGTGCCTTTATATTCACTGATAAGAATTTTCTTTTTCAAAGAGTTATGAAAAATCCACACCCCAAAACCTGAAAATCTACCTGCATATGTTCCAAATCTATGTGCACATTTGGAGCTCAAAATCTTTGAGCATCATTCTCCAACTTGAGCAAAACTAGTGACAGCAGCAGGTTGCTATTCTTAGAGGGACCAAAGGACATGAAGAGGATGTGATGCCCCTCTGAGCACACAGTCTCAGAGTCATGAGACTAGCAAGACACTCTTGGAAGCGTGGCGCTGACATTGTTGTTCCTTGTGCTGGAGAGAGAGAAACTGTTTATACAAAACGATCTATTAATGCATTCTCCTTTGCTCAGTTGTTCGTAAGTGGCACGAACATGTGCATAGCTTGGTGCATTCAACCTCAGAGTCAATGGGAGTTTCTTCAAACCTATATTACGCTTTCTAAAAGAGGGAGATATGATATTTGCCATCTTTCTAGCACAGCTCTGTGAGACTTTGTTGTATAATACAGACAATAAGAGAATTATGTCAGAAAGCTTCCTCTGCTTCTCAGCCCTAGGTGTTATTATTTCTGCCTACCTATCTACTTTTTTTTCCCCCAGAGATTTCACAGAATCACAGAATTAATTGGGTTTGAAAGGGCTCCGATATCGAGTACAACCTATGATCTTACACCAACTTGTCAACGGGACCACAGCACAAGGTGACAAGCCCAGTCTCTCCTTGAACACCTACAGAGATGACAACTACAGCACCTCCCTGGGGAGCCCATTTCAATATCTTATCACCCATTCTGTGAAGAAATTCTTCCTAATGTCCAGCCTAAACCTCTCCTGGCACAGCTTAAAACTGTCCTCTTGTCCTGTCACTAGTTGCCTGGTAGAAGAGGCGAACTCCCACCTGGCTATAACCACATTTTAGGTAGTTATAGAGAGAGATAATGTCACCACTGGCCTCCTCTTCTCTAGGCTAAACAACCCCAGCTCCCTCAGCCATTCTTCACAGGACACATGCTCAAGACCCTTCATCAGCTTCGTTGCCCTTCTCTGCACCTGCTCCAGCACCTTAACATCCTTCCTAAACTGAGGGTCCCAGAACTGGACATAGGTGCAGCTTCACCAGTGCCAAGCATAGGAGGATGATCACATCCCTAGTGTTGGTGGCCACACTGCTTCTGATACAGGCCAGGATGGCCTTGGCCTTCTTGGACACTGCTGATTTATGTTTAGCCAGGTGTCGACGAGCACCCACAGGTCATTTACCAGCCAGTCTTCCCCCAGCCTGTAGCACTGCATTGGGTTATTGCGACCAAAATGCGGGACCTGGCACTTGGTCTCATAGTGTTTGTCTCATACCATTGATCCAACCTGTTCAGGTCCCCTTGCAAGGCCTTCCTACCTCCAGCAGATTAACATTCCAACCCAGACTGGTGTTGTCTGCAAACTTGCTAATAGTAGGCTCAATCTCCTCATTCAGATCACTGGTGAATATATTAAACAAGACTGGGCCCAACACTGATCCCTGGGAGACACCACTAGCGACTGGCCACCAACTGAGTGCAGCACCATTCACCAGTACTCTCTGGGCCTGGTCATCCATCCAGTTCTTAACCCAGCCAAAAGTGCCCCGGTCCAAGCTGGGTTGCCAGCTTTTCTGGGAGTATGATACGGGAGACATTGTCAAAGGCTTTGCTGAAGTCCAGGTAGACTACATCCATTTATACATAAATGTAATCAGCTTAGGTGTTTCTTCTCCTCAGGGAACTGTGGTGTCTACAGAATCATTACATCTCTTTTCTGATCATCCTGTATTTGGAAATTTCATTTTCTATATGCTATTTCTATTCTGTTCACTTTATGAACAACGTTTTTATAGAGAATGGCAGAACATAGAAGCCTTATCTAGTACATAAGATTTCCAAAATTGAACTGAGAGAGGAACAGGTGGAAAAAATACTTGTGGGTCAGGAAAGAAAGAATAGGAAAATTACATTTTCAAAAAGTGATGTTGGTATCGGATGGATTTTCATGTCATTCTTTCATACCGATTCATTCCATGCTACACAAATGAGTATTTGGGACACACTTTTGACTATCTAATGTGATACATATTAACTTTCACTGTAAATTGGTGATTCTGAATAAAAATCCTTAAGTGCTTAACCTAAGTTTTGGCAATGGGAACAGGTACATAAATGTGTTAAGCAGTTTTGAAAATGTTATACCTTTAGTAGAAATAAATTTATACAAAAACAGTGATAACCAAATTTGCACGGATACTATCCAGACTTCTAGCAACCTGATAGGACATTCACAGAATTTTGTGTTCATCAGGGGATGAATCACCTAACAGAAATAAAAAAAAAACAGAAACTGACTCACTGTGGATGTGGCTGGGAGTATAGTGAAGTATTTGTTCTCTTGATCATGTGAACAATTCTGTTAATTTCAATTATACTACTAATTAGAATAAAATGTGTGTGTTTGAGTATTTGTATGATTTTGTTCAATTACAATAGATAACCTCATATAAAAAGATGGAGAAAATTTTGAAATGGTTTATTTCTGGATGTTTATGAAAAACGTAGCAAATAATGAGATCAGGAGAATTTTTTGACATACAGCCCTTTATATCTAGCTATGACATAATTTTTTTCTTATCATCAACCTGTGGAATTGCCCCACTGAAGTGAATGAATTTGCGCTGCTGTGAAATTACTAAAGACACAGTGAGAATAAAGCCCTATTCCTGCCATTGAAATATCTTGTAAGTATGTTGTTCAGCATACTTCTTATTTGATTTGCCCAGCCCTAATAAAAAGTCCCATCTGTTTTGTAAGGCCTATGAGTCATGGTGCCTCCTGCATAAGTCATCTCTCTGAATATCTCTCATGGTTTTTATTTTTAACTATAAAAGAAACCATAGCAATAAAATGTAATAAATGTTTTGTACTTCTTGTTTATTGTAATTGCCTGAAAATACTTTTTAGCAGTAATTTCTCATACTATTTTATTATATTGAAAGAATAATCAGATCAAGTGCACAAGTTGCCATTAGACTTTCCAACACCCATGTCACTTTTTTTTCCTATATAAAATAGACTAGATCAATGTCTCCTTAACCTTTTCCATTATTTAGTTGTGAATATAGTTAGGAAAATCTACGTTGCAGAAATGCTGCTTTTCTGGGGTGACTGGATGTTTATTTTAGTAATATCCTCATTTCTAGGCAGGTTGTAATTTGTCAGATGTTTATCATTCTATGGTGACAAAACCTGGTGACTCATCCAATATAGAAACTTTTAAATTGTTCCCAAACTCTTTTGCTGAAACTGAAAATCCAGTTAATTTAATGCATTTGAAATCCCAGAAAGGGGCCCAGCTACTTCCTTGCATATGTCATTGCCCTTGAAATGATAAAGGCCACCTACACAGCCATATAACAAGGAGGGGCAGAAAGAGGCAGATTATGTACATTAAAACCACTCTGAGCGGATATAATTTCCACCTGTAAATGTTAATGGAGCAGAAAGAGCAAAGGTTTCTTTCAGAAACAGCAAAACAACTTACCAGAGCCCCAAAAGAGGCTGCATGATGGGGAAGGGGAGGAAGTGCTGCCAATACATGAGCAGATAGGTAAAGGCTACTTCATGTTCTCCTCTTTCTCTCAAGGAAAATATTCCACTTTCTTGTACACTAATGGGAAGAAGAATAGACAGTATCCCACTAATGCTTTTGGCATGTGATAATTTAAAAACTGCAAGAATGTAGTCTTGTGTTTTCAAAATTCATCTTTTAACTGAATTTTTTTCATTTTGTGTTTTTGTTTTAGTTGGGTGGGGGATTTTTTTGTTGGTTTGGTTTGGTTTTTGTTTTGTTTTGTTTTGTTTTGTTTTAAGAATGCAAGCATGTCTGTAACTTAGGGCAGGTATTTAATGTTTGTAGCGTTAAAGTGTGTTTGTATATATGGTTCATGTAGACTCCTGTATTTCCTATCACACATATCTCTAATGTAAAGAATAAATGTAAAAACCCCATTCTCTTTATCTAATTAATAAGGTGACAAATATAAAGTCATGACTTAAATATGACTTTACATTTGTCACCAAGAATTCCTGTTAGGGGCAAAATTTGTTTATATCTTCCATATGTCTGCTTTAAGAGAAAACAGATTGTAAGATCCTATGGGCAGGATTTTCTGAGTCCTTGCTTGCAACCTCTAAAGATTTCATCCCTTGAGGTAAAGCTCCTCAAGTTTGAACTCTGCCAAAATTCAGAGCTCATTTTGCTTTTTGTCTTTTGAAGAAAAAAGGTATCTTTGTGTCTTTTGTGAGCTATTATGGATCCTCAGTCAGCTTAGCTCATGTGTGACCAAAGTCACAGAAAAGAGCGCAGTAAACTGCGAAATCTTTCTCTAGGAAGAAGTAGGGAATGGTTGTTGAAACTGCACCTGCCTTTGCATGCCTGAGAACCCAAAATTGCTGTTTCTGCCACAGAAATTGAAGACAAGATAGAAGGGAGGTAAAAGATACATTTCTTGACTGTGTGTTTGAATTTGTAGGAGCTGTTGACGTATCTGGTGGAGAAGGAAAGGAGGAAAGAATATTCTGACTAAAGCATGCTTGGTTTTTTGGGCATATTTATGTGCACACAGGTGTGGAAAAGTGGATAATGAGGGAAGGAGAAAGTTTTCTATCCATGCATCGTCTAATAGAGCCCAAACAGATGCTGCTGCTGCTGCTACTGAGATTTGCCTGTATAAGATTTACTGTACAAATATTTAATACTGTATACTGTATTAAAAGCATGGGGTGACTATATTTTCCTGTATTGCTGCACTGTTCTAATACTGTTTTTCATAGAATTGTAGAATGGTTTGGGTTGGAAGAGCCCTTAAAGAGCCTCTGTTTCTAACCACCCTGCTGTGGGCAAAAGCACCTTCTGCTAGACCAGGTTGCACCATCCAGACTGGTCTTGACAGGTTAAAGACTTAAATACAGACAATCCACTGACATAATTTTATTTTTTTTCAAAGCCTCTAATCAAAAGGCAACAGTCTGAAACTGAAAGAGGGTAGATTTAGATTGGACATAAGGAAGAATTATTTTTTATGATGGTGATGCTGAGAGACTGGAACAGGTTGTCCAGAGTTGTTAATACCCCATCAGAAAGTGTCCAAGGCCAGGTTGGTTAGGTCTTGGAGTAACCTGATAGACAGTGACAAATGTCCGTATTCGTGGTAGAAGAGTAGACTACATGATCTTTAGAAACCCTTTCTTACCCAAATCATTCAGTAATCTAAATTTTTATGGTTTGTCATCTCAATAGACTAAAAGACCTTGTGAAGAGAAGGGAAGAAGCATCAGGAACTTTAAAAATTTGGAAACTGTACTGCGTACAGTGTCCACAAATGCCTAAAGTGTGGACCCCATCCCCATACCTCTCTTGGATGAGCTTGCATAGGGTATTTGTGAACTGGAAGCAAAACCAAGCATCAATATGATAACAAATGCATGTTTCATCAAAGAAACTTCCCAGAGAAAATATGTTGAATTAAATTATTTGTGACTTCCTAAAAATTAGTTCATATGTCTTTATCGATCTTTTTATCACTTTATCAAGATTTTAATGTGGAAAAAAAAAACTAAGGCAATTCTGTATTTCAGACTGCAGAAAAACACAGGCCTTCAGCTCTGAGGAAAAAAAGCGTTGTTCACTTCAGCTGAATGTTTATTTATGCTACAGCTGGCTACAAATAAAAAAGAATACAGAAGAACTTTTTTTGATTTTTCACTCTACATTTACTGTTCTCTGAATGCTGGCTGATAGCAGTCCTATTATATACCCATTTCATCTCTTATGGCTTTAAATAATATGAGGAATAAATTATTGTGATTTAGCACATACTCATGTTTATTGATGAGATATACTTTCTTGACTCTTTAGTTTCAAAATTGCTTATAATTTTTTTTAGACAGGGATAATCCAGTGAAATTTTTAAGTGAAACATGCAAGCCCATTTTTCATTAACTGATGACTTACAATGTTTATTCAGATTCCTACAATGATTACTGTAATGAAACTCAAACAGAAACAAATCAAATACATTTTCTCTAATAGAAAACTTAAAAATTACATTTGTACACTGTACCATTGAATACAATAAATAGCAAAGACCATTAGAGACAAAACTAATTCCTATTTAAGCTTAATTGCATTTTGTTCTCCTCATTTGCCAATGTCCTCACTACTTGAGATTTGTTTTATACTTATATTTTGCACATTTTAAATAAATATAGCTTGAGAGAGTTTTTATCATTGTTTATTGCAGAACATAGAAATTACTTAAGCCAAAAGATTTGCATTTTAGATTTGCCTTTCAAATGCTTCCTATAGTCTGAATGCAATCAGATTTGGAACCATCGCTCTGGTTTCATTTCTGCCCAGATTCAGTGCCAAAATACAGGCTATATGCTCAATAGTAAAAAGAATAGCTACAATCCTTGAGGTTTATATGATTCCCATTTTCACATCTCCCTGCCTGCCCAGTCAATGAAGTTTCTGAAAAAATGGGTTGTCTCTTCCTCTCCACACTTGTATCTTCTGCTGTCAGCTTTTAAGGCTGAACCAGGAAGGCTGGCATTTATACAGCTCTTGGGTTTGATGGCAAAGGCAGTTTAAGACGCTGCTCCTCCTCTGACTATTTATCACTGCTACAACAGTTGTGTTAATGTTACTGTCTATAGGCTTTGTTACACACCATTACTGAAAGGGTCCATCTTAAATATGATTCCAGAAATGAGTTATTTTAATGGCTAAATGTTTGTTTGTTGGTTGGTTTGGGTTTTTTTTTTCATAGTATGACCTCAATAACAGCTGTACTAGCATAGAGGAGAGTGCAGATGAGGTGTAATAATGGGTTTGGTATAGGAAATTTTAAATGGACTTTACACAAGATTATCATGTTCAGTCCATTAATAGTTGCATGAAGCTTTGCAGGACTATATTGATGCAAAGTGCAATCTATTTAGTACTCCTTACAATGGACTTTTTAACCATCATTCATATTTTTTTGTTTTCAGAATTTTGCATAAGAGCAAAGAATTATACTGGACAATATGGTACTAGAAGTTTCAGGATTTGGTGATTTCTTTATGGATTTTCTTTTTGATTTTTTTATTAATGTTTTTATATTTTGATTATTTATAAGTTGTTGGCCATAAATCCCATTTAAGCCTACAGCTATAAAAGTCCAAGTCAAATCAGGGCTTTCTAATAGCATGTGTTAGAGCATCTTGGTAGGCTAGGTTAGATTATGTTTGTCAATTGGAGTAAAAAGTGTTGGATGAATAGAGATAGTAGAGGGCTGATTTTTTCAGTGTGTCACTAATGCAAAATCCAAAGAAACTGCCAAATAAACTCAATTTTATCCAGCTGCAAACTCCAAAAAGTATTGCAAATATTTACACTGAAAATAATTTTTAAGGTAACATAGTATGCACAGATTTATTAACTGGGAAAAATGCAATTTAAGCAGTAATCCTTGAGATTACTGTGACATTTTGGCCATCTAAGTATTTTATTGGGAATTGACATTTTAAAACAGACCTGTTTCCTATGAGTAATTACTTTTTTGTAGCCAGCCACTCATTCAGTGGGTAGCATTTTTGATCTGCTTGTTGGATAACCAGCAGTGTGTTACAGCAAAGGTTTTTCAAGCAGGGCAAAAATCACTAACCACTGAATTGTAACAGAAAGTCTGACTGCTGGAGGGAAAAAAAGTAAGAATTAAAACCTGCCAGTAATGTCATTCCAGAGATGCTAAAAGTCTAAGGTACAGGAAAATTGCTTAATAAAACCCAGAAATATAGTGAGTCATTTTTATGGATGAAAAGAATGATAGTAAGTATAGTAAACATTAATTATTCTTATGAACATATTATCACTCACTTTATAAATTAACTACAGCTATCTATTTATAGCTTTAGCTTTGTAGCTGCGAAAATATGCTTTTTGATAGTTTTTCAATAATAACTGTATTTCTTCAGTATATGTTCACAAATTATGTGACTTTGTATACTAAAATCTATAAATTTTCAAAGAAACTTCAAAATAAAAGCATGAAAACAGAATAAAGCAATTTGGAAGAACCGAAGAGCATTGTAAGAATTCCAACAAATAGAAACTGTATCTGTTGGGGGGAAAAAAAGCCACTCTCTGGAAAAAAACAATAAAAGTTAACCATGATCCAGTACACTTTTAAATCACAAGAACAAAACTAGTCATAAGCATCCTTTCAATGCATACATGGACAAATTTATGTCTAGGATAAGCATTTTTATTTTTCCTTTGAGGAAGTAAATAGTTTAAACACTGGAAGACATCCTAGAAATAATAATTTTACTTTAATAAGAGAGGGTTTTTTTTAAATAACAGGAAAAAATATTGCAGATTCTCCCTACTCATTTTTAGATGTTGCAAGTTGTGCTCTTATGTCACTGATTCACATTTGTTTGAGACAGCTTCTTTAGTATTACCTAGTACCAGTAAAAGATTACAATTTCAATGTATTTCCACAACTGCACAATTCATTATTATGCAGGTTAGTTTCTGAGTAAATCAGTAAATTCAAACCTATCATCATCATCATCATGGCTAGGCTTTGTGAACAATGATTTGGGAAGGGCTCTACCCACGCTTGCTGCAAACGCGCTGATGGCTAATGAGGCCAATACAAGATAGGCAAGTCTGGTTGCAAAAGCCACAGCAGAAAGTCTCCATAGGCGGTGTTGGCTTTGTCTTTGTTTGACCGCAACAGAAGATGCCCGCTGGCCACGGCTCACCGACCGGGTGAAGAGTAGAGATGAGCTTTGGTTGGGCCACCTTTTCTAGGCCCCTCCCTGGAAAAGGCTGTTTGGCCATTCAGGATGCTGCCGAACAAGACTGTCATCTCCGGGTCAGTCTTGAGCGACCAACGTCCTGAACCGCCTGCATGCAGGGTTGGGTCTGTGGCTTCCAGTGCACCTTATCACCTGCCGTTTTGTCCCTCACCTGTCGCTGCAGGGCTTTGCAAATGTGGGTGAATCCTTCGAGCCTGCACAGTGGATTTTTTAGGTGAGGC
>VWZG01006640.1:35122-60804 GCA_013396735.1 Grallaria varia | reverse complement strand
ACGCACGTGCAGCATAGAGGTGATTCCTATTTTTATAACACTACTTCATTATCATAACTAAAGCTTACATCCAACCCAGAGACCATCGACCCTCGTACCACCTTGGTGCCACCCTAAGAACCTCCCTCGGGTCTGCCCCTTGGCACACTTTCCTAGAATTAAGTCGGGGGTCTCAGGACCCCTTACTTCTTCACCATCGTCTTTTTCATGTCACATTCCCCTGGTTGGAGGTTTTCCAAACTTCATGGGTCTTCTATCTTGTTTTGACTACAATTTGTATTGTTATTCTAGTCCTGGTCCATGAGGCCTAAATAAAATGTTCTAGTCACTATCTTACTCTTAGCTCAGTCGCTCAGGAATGCATTACAGAGGAAGAAATTGCTAGTTGTTACTTCAAATACAAGAAGCTATACAGCTACATAAAATATACAAAAATACAAAAATACATACATATATACAAATATGTACATGTATATATACAAATATACACAAACACAGAAAGTCTTAAGGCATCGCTACCAGAGGCACAACCACCCTCAGCATAGCTCTCAACCTCATAAGGACACGCAAGCTTCTCCCCCGGGACAAGGGGGTGTCCATGGAGAAGAAATTCAAACCTATATTGTTTTGGTATCTTACTTAACAATACCAGTGTTGGGTTTTTTCTTATTTGTTTAGCTCTGTCTAGTAGGCAGAAACAGCAGATTTCAGAACGATTTTACTTGGCTCCTTTCCCCAACAGTGCAAGTTTTCATTTTCTCTTAGACTGTTGACATATGTTCTGTTTTCATAAAACCTGTGAACATGACAATCCATAACCTGAATATTCTTTTTACCAGTGTAGAGATTTTTTCCCAGCTGCTTCCACTCATCTGGGTCGATCAGTGAACAGTGATTCTGAACACTTTTTCATATTCAGCAGTATAGAGTGTATTTAGATATGAGAGAGGATGGGATTAGGCCCTTAATGCACTCTCCATTTCTTTTCTTTCTTTGAAAAGCAATAAAAGTCTGCAATTTGGGTTCAAAGCATCCTCAGATACATAGTCTGGTCTGATAATGGCTGAGTGTAAAGAAGGTGGCGCAGCTACGCTGTTGGTGTCTAGAGGGATTTTTTTTTTTTTTCTTGTATTATGTATTTATTTATGTTAGAAGAGCTTTTTTGAAATATGCTCTCTAGTGTTTTGCTGTCAACATGGTCATGAGTAGCAAGCACTTGGATTTTTGGATCTCAGTAGTTCAAAAAACAGTAGAGGTAATATTCCAATGACTTTTTGATTTTGTCACTCAGAAGGAAAAAATCTCTCCACTGTTTAATATAACTACAGTGACAGAATAGAATCAGTTGATAGGGGCTGTCTCTTTAAGAAGTCAGGTCAGGTACTTTTTACTTTTATTCTAAATCTGGCAAATTGCAGAGCATCAAGTGAAAAAAACAGTGGGGTAAGAAGTACTCTATGGTTACTGAGAATAATGTCATTGTTAAATTCTTCTGTTCTAGTGCTTGGTCTTTCTAGAAACAAAGAGCAGCATTCACTATTAGTCTGATGTATGTGTAATCATTATGATTATTAAGGAATGTATTGTTTAAATAGACAATGTGAGTTAAATAACATTACAGATTTGACCTATACTCTTCCTGCCCCCAAAGTATGATATTGCAATGACATGGTCTTTACTACAAAGCATCTCATTCCATGATGCAGCTCAACAACTATTTTACTATACAGATCATTATTCAGTAAAGGTCCAATACCTTATTTGGCAAATGCTATGGATATCCATCATTTTTAGAATTTCGTGAAGTTTTTGGTTGTGTCGTTAATAGAGAACCAATATTTCTGTAATCTTCTGTTTGCCAGGACTTATCAAACTACCTGAAACAGTGACAATCATTATTTATGTTTTGTCACTATAAACCCTGAAGATATTTTATCTCAGTTACAATGCCGTGGGAATAGCAAAAGTTTTGCTACTCTTCAGTTCAAAGGCAAACGTTATTATAAATGCCTTAGTTTTCCCTTCAGTCTATCCCTAGTAAATCATACTTTTAAGTCTATGGAAGTGTCTCCATAATGTCTTGGCTACAGAGGAGACTTAAAAATATTCGGGATGGAAAAGACAGCTTTGAGACTGAGGAAATGTGTGTTCTCTGAAAATTTTGTGATAATGGCATTGTCCCAATTATAATTGTGTCCATTCAGAGTAAGAGATGGTGGTTAAAAAACTACCTAGCATCTAAGAAATCCTAATTTAGTTCCTCACTAGTACATACATTTTCTGCATGACTGAGTGAGTACTTAAACAACCTTGTGAAAGTATTCAAGGCGGCTAGGGGAAATTTCACAAATGGAAAGTTGATCATATTTTGATAATTTAGAAAGTACACTTTAACTCTCACTGTTTTATTAGCACACAGTACCAGTAAAAATGCCTCTTTTAACCTCTTTTTTACTGTGTATAAGAATTCTTACATTTGCATTTTGGTTATTAGCTATTTGAAGGCCTCAAAGGATTCTCGTACATACTCACCGAATCTGGAAAAATAGTTGGCTTTCCTCTCAGTTAATTTACTGTCTTCAAACATTTTCTACTCAGCCTTTCTTTCATGGTTCTAGGTTTCTCTGGCTGGATGTTCTCCAAAGTCAAGAGATGTCCCTTTCATGCTCTTAATATAATGCATATTGCGGCTGAAAAAATCATAAAAATTCACTACAGTCCAAAGAGTGATTGAAAAACCCACTGACATCCATTGAGGGCTATCAAACACAGAGATACCACCTTTGTAGGAATGTCTCTCACCTACAAATTGTTGCAGGCCAAGAGTAATTGATTTATATAATGATAACTAAGCATGTAAGTCTTTCATTAGTTGCTTCTTAAGACATCCAACCTGAATGTTAGGCAGAGCTCCAGCCTATCCATGTGCAAAGAGCATGTCCAACTACTCATTATTTCAGTCAGCCAGTAACAAGTGCTCAGAGTTCTGGACTGACCGAAACTTTTCCTTTTCTTGGATTGTCACTTCTTTCTTCAGAATCACACCACTTTATACTTACAGATTTAAATACGAGTATGGGGGAAAAAAAATAAAAAAATCCATACATCTCTTTGTTTTGACTCTGTATCCCTGCTTTATGTTCTATAAATAAATTTCAGCCTGTGTTCTGCTAGGTTGGTATTCAAATGTTGGCAGCCATTTAAGAATGAAGAGTAGTTGGGGTCTGGGTCTCTTATGGTTGTCCATAGTCCTGGATTGCCTTTTTTTTTCTTCAGTTTTCTTTCTATTACAAGATAAGATCATCATCTATAATCTTGACTGTCTGAGTTTCTTGTGTTTCTTAGAAAACTTTTACAAGAGTATTCTTGTCCTGTGACACCTACTAAGAAGGAATGAGAAAAATTGGCGCATTATGTGTAAAATCTCTGAACACATTTAGTGTCGCAAGCACTGTGAATGATGTTGCCATGGTTAAATCAGGAAGTATGTCTCAGTGTAGATCCTCTGTTTATGTAAAAGATATAGAATCATAGAATATCTTTCTATTACAATCTGCTGATGGGTGTTGTAGTAGTGTCAAGGGATGAAATGTGCTCATTCTTTACAGGGTTACTAACTTTTCTTCACTGGTTTGTCTTTGCATTTTTTTTATATACACAGTGCAGCTTGCTCTTTATGTGAATTTACTGAGAGGATGTATTCTCTTCATATTCTGTTAGAAAGCTGAACAGAAACTACAGTGATGTCCTCCCTCTTCCAGCAGCATGGTGTCAGCTGTTGAAAACACAATGAAAAAATATATCTTGTTCTGTGAGTTTTTTACTGAGAGCCTGAATTTATCCACCCACCACAGAAAGGTTTTATTGTATGTCCCCTAACCTTTAGTCACAATCTTCCAGGCTGTTAGAGCTTTGTACTGTTGGGATTACATTGCTGCTGACTTTAGAATGCAGCTGAAATGGGTCATTGATCCAATACGGTAGCTGGATGGTTGGCAGTTTCTTTATTGCAGAGTGGGAATATTGGAGATATCTATGTCTGAGCCTCAGTGCAGATGATCTGCTACACATGTGTATTTATTCTACAAGTTGTATTTTTTTGTTTTCCCCTTTTTATTTTTTTTTCTCTCTTCCTCAGTTGCTGGGAATTCTTCCTTTATGTTTTGTATTTCTTTCTGAGTTCATGAACGAGTTATTCATCCTGTCCCATATTTTATAACTGCCACCTTAACTTTATATCAGGAGCTGCAAAACCTTATGCTTAGGGGGTTTTGTAGTGCAGATATCGTTGAACTGTCATTAAACATGAGACAAATGAAGCTGAATAGGATAGAGGTTATACAGGCCTGAAATGTTACCCAGATTCTCATGATATTTTTCAAGAATGCATTAAGATTTATGTTGCAGTGTCTTTACTGATATGACTCTCACTTAAAAGTAACTTTAATACATTTTTTTTTTTTTTCTTTGCCATGTGGTTCCATTGCCCTCAATTTTTTGGAAGCCGTTTCCTTGTTGTATCTGACTGTTCTGTTTGATTTCTTTCTCAGAGCCATTGGTCGTGTTAGATGATGAGTCTGCCTCTAATTAAGGAAGTTGTACCATTCCAGAATTTTTATATGAAGGTCAGCTTTAGCTCATCTATTTTTCTTTTGATTCTTAATTTCAAGTGAAAAATTGCATCTCATTCTCTTCAGAATTACATCACTCATTATACACTTTCACCAGCTGTAAAAATGGTTTTCAGGCTTATTTCTAGCATCAGTTTTACCCACTTCTCTTTGCTTCTTCAGTGAAATAGCAAAGAACCAACTTACCTTTAACTTCCACAGAGACTCATTTCTTGGTACTGTTTACAATGTTTTATTTTCCTTTCCTTCTTCATTTTAAAATCTGATTTACCACCTAGGCTGAGTTTTTCTGTTCTGTAGTCTGAGTTTGTAAATGCAGTGTAGTTTGACTGTTAATTGTTTTTTTACTTTTAGAAGATTTCATTATTCTTGACTTTCAATCCCATATCTCACACATTGTGTGCTGGCTAATAACTACACCAAACTATAGAGGGTTTATTTCTCAGAGCTTTTCTTACCAAAACGTGACTATTACAAGAAGAGCAGTAGATACACTCAGTTTGACTCTCTAGCAACCTCAGCTCTTCCATGCAAGTTCCATTGGCCAATTCTGATAAGAAAGAGAGGAAATGACTCTATAGAGTGAGGATGTATGGATTTTTACTTACGGCTTAGGACTCCTGGTACCAAAGTTTCAAAAGATGGGAACAGGAATCAACCTTTTGCATTAAGAATGTGACTGAAGTACTTGGTTACATAAAACAGGACTTCCCATAACACCCCAAATCTGGAAGATAATAAAAATCTATTTTATTAGAATATTTAGTTTACAGATTAAAAATAAGGTCAGAAGCATAGTATTTTCTTGATAACTTTCTAGCTTAGAATGTTTCATGGTAATAAGAGCTACTTTTTATAATGTTTTCCTAAGATAAAATCAGAAACATAATATTATGTGGAAAATTTGGGGGGAGAGTAAGAAAAACAAACTAAATTAATGTCTTACTGCCGTACTTGTTTAGGCCTTAATTCACAACTAAGCACCAGGTTCATTCCAAATTTTTCCTCCTTATCTTTCCATTAATGGGGGAATTACTCTACTTTATTGCAGAGATAAGGTGTATCTAGCACCCCACTTATAATATATTTAATTACAGGGAGAGAAAATCAAAGTAATTTACAATGAAAACAGATATTGAAATTGGAATATAGCCAGCATGTCTATTCCTGCAGTTTCCTGAATAAAAAAATGTTTGATATGTATCTCATTCTTTTTATTTTATCATTTTCTGGTAATTGCTTTTGATTCTTTCTGGGTCAGTGCAGACATGAATTCTGTAAATCCATCCAAAGATGTGTTTTTATCCAGTGTTAAAAGAAATAAATAGACAAGCAGCTTTTTCTATCCCATAAGAGAAACTCAATGCCATATATCTAACATTCATATTGAGTCTTCTTTGTATTGAATTCTCATCAAATTGAATTTATGTAGAACTGGTTCTTTTTGTGCTCAAAGGCATCTGCATGGCATTGACTTAGAGAGAAAAGTGTTATCTCCATCTGCAGTGGCCCTGTTGTGCAAGGTATTGCAGTGCATGCATCTTTTCACCAGGTTTGTCCAATGGAACCTGCAGTATTTTGCACAGAAGAAAAAAAAAAAGAGAAAACAAACCAAAATGTGTATTTTAATGACTTTCCTTTCGTACTTATAAGCAGTATTTAAGCAATATTTATAAGGATCTAATTTGCTTTCATTTCTTCTGTTTTTTTGATAAATCATTTCATAAAGAATGCAAGGTTAGACCTTTAAAATTGTGCTCATGTTTCGAATCCATCCTTATGTTAAGCTCTTTTTAGGCTTTGGCAGTGTTGGTTTCCTTCCTGCTTTACAGCTTGAATTGGAAATGCTGAAATACCATAAAACATGCTTGGACAAATTTGATAGATTCATATCCAGACCTAGAGCTTCACTGCTCTCTTGACTGTAAACATGCCTCTCACTCTTCCAAATTACTGCCCTTTTGTTTATGTCCTGAAAGGGAAGAGAATCCCTATTCTATATCTCATTAAAGACTTCATGCTCTAGCTTTCTGCTTTGTTCCCATTGTGCTGCATTGTCATATTATTTTCCATCTATCTTTTGTTACTCTCTGCTATGCCAGCGCTGGTTGTTTCCACACCATCTTAGTTTGTGTCCTGTGTACAAAGGACTTTGTACGCACAATGTTCTGGTCGTTATCTCTTAAAAGGAAAGCTTCCTCCGCATATTATTTACTGTTAAGGATTGCAGAATTTTATTTTTTTTATATTGTATACACTACAAAATATTGCAATCCTGTTAGGAATGTCAGAGATATGTAGATTTTTAATTGAATATAAGTCGACAATGTTAAAGGTACATTAAAAAATGTAGTGCCAATGTATTTGTAATTCACGTTTTACAGCATAAGGCAGAAAACAAATAGTTTCCTTATTCTGAATTCTTCAGATTATCTGTTCAGACTTTGTTGAAATGAATGTTTCCATGGAACACATAATTTCTGTGAAGTAGCATTTTCTGAATATGCTTCACGAAAAAAAAAAAAACAAACAACTAAAAACCCCCTCAAAAACATCCTCTAATAGTGACTGAATAGAAGACCATCTTAAATTAGTTTATGTGCTAGTGTTATACCAGTCAAATGATTCAAGGGCATAGGTCATGCAATCTGAAATGTTTGTTGAATCAAGTTTAATTTTTATGACAATTTTATCAGCTATAATTTTAATTGAAGTAGACAAAGCAGATTGAAAATATTTTTGCTTGATATCCTTGAGGCTGGAAGCTATTCTGTTAATGCTACTATTTGGAGGTGTTATAGGAAATATTAACAGAATCATCAGCTTATTTCCTATTAAGGTATGCATATATACTTCATCACCAGAATATGAAATATTCTGGTGGCCTGCTATTTTCCTTCCAGGACTGCTTTTCTGTTTTCCCAAGTGAAAAATTTGCTGTTAAGGGGGTCACATAAAAGGTGGATGTCATTCCATGTAAGTATTGACAACTAACTAAATTGTACATTATTGAAACTGAAAATTCTTAGTGAAATAGTGTGCTTTTTTGTTTGTTTTTTGGGGTTTTTTAATCTGCCTGGACCTCTTCTAAAGATTCATGAAACTTATTAAGAAAAATAATTGTAGTACTCATAATCTAATCCTTCTGTGACAAAATAAGCCATTTAGTAGATGAGGAAAAGGCTGTGGATGTTGTTTACCTGGACTTCAGTGGCTTGTAAAAGTGCACTGTTTGCTGGGTGAAAAACTGACTGGATGGGTGAGCCCAAAGAGTGGTACTGGATGGAGTTACATCCAGTTGGTGGCTGTCACCCAGTGGTGTTCCCCAAGACTCAGCATTTGGGTTAGTCCTGTTTAATATCTTTATAATGATCTGGACAAAGGGATCAAGTACACCCTCAGTTCAGAGATGTCACCAAGTTGGGCAGGAATGTTGATCTGCTGGAGGGCAGGAAGGCTCTTCAGACGGACCTGGACAGACAGGATCAATGAAAGGAGACAAATGGCAATGAGTTTCTTCATGGAAAGAGTTGTTAAATATTGCAATAGGCTGCCCAGGCCAAGTGCCGTGTCCTGAACTTGGGTCAAAACAAACCCATGCAACGCTACAGGCTTGGGAAGAAGTGTCTGGAAAATGCAAGACAGAAAAGGGCCTGGGGATTGTGGTTGACAGCTGGCTGAACATTAGCAAGCAGTGTGTCCAAGTGACCAAGAGGGCCAATGGCATCCTGGCCTGTATCAAAAATAGCATGGCAAGAAGGACAAGGGAATTGACTGTAGTCCCATACCTGGCACTGATGAGGCCCCTTCTCAAATCCTGAGTTCTGGACCCCTCACTACAAGACATTGAGGTGCTGGAGCGTCTGCAGAGAAAGGCAGTGGAGCTGGTGAAGGTTCTGTCTAGAGCACAAGTCTGATGAGGTGTGGCTGGGGGGGCTGGATTTGCTTAGTCTGGACAAGAGGAGACTCAGATGAGGCTCAGAGGAGACCTTATTGCTGTCTACACCTACCTGAAAGGAGGTTATAGTGAGATGGATGTTGGTCTCTTCTCCCAAACAGGAAGTGACAGGGTGAGAGGAAATGGTCTCACAGTGCACCAGGGGAGGTTTACAGTGGATATTAGGAAAAATATCATCTCACAGAGTTGTTAAATATTGCAGTAGGCTGCCCAGTGAAATGCGTCACAGTCCCTGGAGTTATTTAAAAGACTGAGAAATGTGGTTCTTAGTGCCATGATTTAGTGGTGAGCTTGGCAGTATTAGGTTCATGATTGGACTTGATATCAAAGGTCTTTTCCAACGTAAATAATTCCATGATTCCATGAAACATTTTAAAAACAGGTAGTGGTCCAGTGTCACCAATGGATTGCAAGCATGCACTGTAACCTGTTGCACAACCATGCCTACTTCCCCTTTGGTTCCTGAATTTTGCCCTTCCACTGAAGCTCATAGTAACAACAAAAAGATTGGCTCAGCAGCACTGCGTATCATTCATGACTCCCCTTTATTTTTCAAAAAATATACTTCCTTGGGTTTTGTTTTTCCACCACTTTGTTTATTTTGTACATATTTAACATAAAGGTATTTGCAAAAGAAGAAACACATGACTTGGACTAAATAATATTCCCATTAACTAATTTCTATATCCCCCGGTCCTGTTAACACCTGTTCATGCTGTGAAATGATGTTCAGCATCCTGATCTTCTTCATTTCCCCTCTGCTCTCTCCAATAACAAAATTAATACAATAACAAACCAAAGCAGCATGACACCTGCAATGACAAAGTATTGTTTTTTGTTTCTCTTGCCTTACAGGATATAAGAATATGAGATGCCTATGTTTTCAGAGACTTTTGCTCTAAAGACTGCTTGGTATCTGGTATAACATAGTGCAGATAGGGTGCTGAATAAAGAGGAGGTGAAATACCTTTAAGTATAGGATAAAGACACAGGCCTTAATACTAGAAGAGAAGCGATAAGAAATGATGGAGGGGTCATGATGTTATCATAGAAAAGGAATGAAGAAAAAAGGGCTTGTGATGACTGAGCAGAATGCAATCCATGGATATAAGAACAGGCAGGTTTTATTTTTGGATGACATTCACTTTTTACCTCTCATACATTCTAAAACCCTTCTGCAAATACAGTATCTGCAAAGTTTTGACAATCTCAGTGCTAGGGATACTTCACAAATGTTTTTCTAGGACCAGATAATAATTGTTTGAGTGTCTGTTTGAGGCTCAGTATGAATAGGACCTCCTGTGGCAGTGCAGCTCCTTTGAACTCAAACACAGGGTTGCCATGACATCCTAACTCCAAAGGGAAAAAAATGTTCAATGAAGCTCTGATCTGTTCCCTCTTAAATTCTAAAGTTGAATTTGAATAATATCTCTCAGTTGCTTGGGAAAGTGTTTTTCTTTAATGACAGATTACACAAGCGTTTGTTAAATGTAGAACAGACCTTCATTTACCTAGAGCTGAATTTACCAAAAAGATAAATTGGAAAACCATGAAGTTCATTTTGGGAAATCAATTAGAAAAGAATATAGATTTTGAATAGCTGAATTTCAAACTTGAACTACATATAGAGCATATGTGTTTATCCTTACTTCTGATTTAAATTTCTCTTGATTGATTTTCTTTTGCCTTTGGCTACTAGACTCCAGAGATTAACAGTGCCCATCATGTCTTTGTGTAGGCAGTTGTACACTGTAACCTAATTAATTCTCAATTTTTGTCTATTTTTATTTTGTAGTAAGCCAGATGTACTGGGCTTTCTTACATAATACCTACTTATACAAAATATTTCCTGTCAACCCACAAAATGTGTTTTAAGTTTTTTTCTGTTACCTTCTTATATTTCTGACATATCAGTTGGGAAAGTAAGCAACAAAATCATTGTCAGAATTACCTTTACTGATATTGCAGAGACATAAAAATACCGCCTTACTTAATCTCTTTACCTGGACTTCAGCAAAGTGTTCAGCGTGGTTCCCCACAATCTTCCCTCAACAAAATGGATAAATACAGATTGGATGGATAGTATGTAGGAAATTGGCTAACAGTTCACACTCAGAAGTAGGTAATTAAATGGCTTTTACTCAGGTTGGCAACCTCTCACAAGGGGGATACCCCAGGGATTGATACTGGGGCCCATGATGTTCCACATATTCACAAATTACATGGGTGATGGGAATGAAAGCACCTTCACCAAGTTTGCTGATGATACAGAACTGGGTGGAATTTTTTCAACATTTTCATTTCATATACATAACAGAAATATTTTTACAAAAATCTCAAATTAACATTCTTAATCTATACTAAAATAATGCTATTTACAGAAGGAATAGGGAACAGAGGAATCTATTGCACTGTCAGATTTAATTGACCAGAATTTAAGATCAAAGTATTAGTTTAAAATAACATACTTGATTTGATTCTCTGCTCAGTGCTTACTTAGGAAAACTAGACAAACCTAAAAGGAATCCGAGAAGTTTTTGTGCAATATTTAATTACTCTCTAAGCAATATCTAACTGCTTAAATTCCTACCAATAAACCTGTAGATGAAAAGGACAAAAAGCTTTTTGCAGCTCTTTGCAGAATAGGCAATCTACCGAGTGTTTGCCCAGACACAGAAAAGATAGGAATATACCTCAATACACTCCATGGAAGCAGCCTCTGGGGAGTCCTACTGATGTTACAGAGACACTTACAAGGGCAAGGATCTGTCAAAATTACTTCCTGATCTGGAGTTTACCTTGTAGGTTTTATAGATAATGATATGGTAAAATATATCTTAGTTATGATATTGTGACCTCTTTTCAAGAAGTGGTAAAATTATGTGTTATAAGAAGGTGATGAAACCTTTGTACTTAAGTTGAAGATCATGAGCATTAAGTGCTAATAAACTGCATCAGTTACAAAAATCCATTATTTTTGTGCCTTAGTGCAGCACAGTATGTATCATGACCAATGCAAATGCCTGCTGGTCAGAGGGACTTTTTCTTCATATGATTTTGCATGCTGTAAACGGTATGAGGAAGTTAAAAATGTTGCCAGAGTTTCTTATAGGAAAAAAAAAAATAAATTGAAATGGTTTACTTTTTCTTTTCAAGGCTCGTGGGCATTTCCAAAATGCAACATGATTTCAAGGTTAACCGTCATTCCCACCCCCCAATTTGTTACATTTAAAATGAGTAAGTATAGCCTCTCCATCAGCATGAGGCTGTACGAGGTAAGGAAGTATAATGACACAATGTAAATTTTTCCATTGATAATCTCAACACAGTGACTTTAATGGATGGTTATTTTGCAGCTAGTACTATTTCTGTGATACAGCCGAGGAGCAGATGGTGTTAGGAATTCTGGGAACTGCAGAGATTTTACAGTGGAACTAAACAAATGCTTTCCCCCAGTGTGATTCCAAGGGAACTCTACAAACCTTGTCACAGGGAAGCTGTACTATTTTGCTCAGCACAGCACCCTGAAAATATTCAAGATGCAAGGTATTTCACACGTATAAACTGTGAAGTGCATTAAAAAATACTTTTTTTTTTTTTCCCCTGTGAAATTCAGCATTTTGAGCATTATATTTTTGGCTACTACTATATTCTTTTGTAGAACTGTGATTTTGACAGCCTTCCTGTGAACGAGCATCTAAACAGTGGCACACGCAGAAAAGGAAATGAGAGAGTATTGCAGGTTGAAATCTACAGTGTGAAAGACTGTAAGAGCCATCCTGTTATGTACAGTGACCCACAGTCACCGAAGAGGAGGCTAGGGTAGCCACCATTGTCTTAACTTCCATCAGTTATTCACACTGTGATTTTAGCAGCTCTCCTGCCTCTCCCTGACCAATGCAAACAGAACACTCTAGCTGGTCTCTTGCTTCTATCTTTCCCCTTTACACTGAGTCCTGAGTAGGTTCTAGGAAGCCTTCCTTCTTCAAATGATGTCTTATACAGCTAAGGACTGAGGGTAAGTTAGAAAAAAAGCAGTGGACACAAATAGCTGCGGAGTGACAGTTTTGTAGGACCCAGTACTTCATTTTAGTGATTGGATACTTAGGACTGAGAATTGGGAGGGAAGATTTTAGAAGAGAAATAACCTGTATGGTAGGGACAATATCAAGGGCACTCAAGGTAAATATTCAGAATAGGGAATGAACAAAAAATGCTTTGCTCTAAGGAATATCTACGAAGCAGAGCAGGTTGGTATTCTGGGGAGGGATGGGAATCCAGACCACTGAGCATGAAATTCCCCACAGATTAATTACAGGCCTATGATGAGATCTGCAATTTTTATGAAATTGTAGGTTAATACCATTCCCCAGGGGAAAACAGAATGGCCAAAAAGCAGAGGGGCTGCCTTAAGGAATGCCTGTTATGATGACAACTCCTATGTCCTCTTATATCAATTTTTTTTTTAAATTTGATTTTAGGATTTACAGTATATTTATTGATAATATAAAGTAAAGGAGAGCATATTAAAAAAAAATATATTGAGAGGGGAGCTGAATAAATGGAAGAAGTAGTAATGGTCTTCAGAATGCATAAGTCTTTAAATGGCACAGAAAAAGCAAGCACACTGTAACAGCTCTTGAGACAGTTTGAGATGTTGGTATGGTGCTCTGCTTTCCAGGACCTCATTTAGCACATCCTCTGTGATACATCATCTGAATATGGAAACAAATGTCTTGATAAGACATATGCAAAGCTCCAGACTGAACTTATTTACAGTTTTCCTATAGGCTTGAGAGCACATAACAGTACAAGAGATAATCTCCTGGGATGACTGGAAATGATGATACAAGAACGTGTGTCAATGACCAATTTAATTTTTTTCTAGAAAACAAGGCTAAGTCATGACTAAAGTGGTAGTCTCAGGAAAGTACTTACTAGAACTTTGCATAAATATTGTCAAAAGAATAATAAAGGATCCCATATATTTAATATCTCATGTTGATAAGATAGCTTGGCATACCCAAATAATGATGCTGAGCAGGAAGAGTTGTATACACAAGCCACCTCCATATTCTGAACACTGTAACTTTAAACCATGCTGCTTTAATCTTGCTGGAATTTACACCATATTACAGTTTCTAGATGGCTTTTAAACTTCTTTTCAAGGCTTTGTTTAAGTTATTTTAATTGAAGTAATCACCACTTAATTTTATTTCACTCCACCACTTCCTTTGCGCATTACAGATCTTAGCATTATGTATTTCTATTGAAGTAATCTTCTTCAAAATAAACTCCTCTGCCAGCCATTTGTCCTCTCATGTTCTAACTTCTCCTTTTTCGAATTGTTAATTTTTGCCTACAGCCTGTGTGAGACAGATTACTTGATAATGCAGAAGGCCTCAGTTATAGTACAGAAAATAAAAGAAATTTGTAAAATGCTCTGCATATCAGTGACTTACAGGCCTCTAAACCTTACAAAAGCATTCACCATAGGTCAGTGGGGAGAAGGAAACCAAATACTTCAGTGTTTTTGAACAACCTTCTTTATATTTTAATTCAAACTTATTTGTGTGAGTCTTTCCTAGTTTTTCAA
Source organism: Grallaria varia (assembly GCA_013396735.1). Taxonomy (NCBI): domain Eukaryota; kingdom Metazoa; phylum Chordata; class Aves; order Passeriformes; family Formicariidae; genus Grallaria; species Grallaria varia. Next base: position 46,619 of record VWZG01006640.1, on the reverse strand, counting down.
AGGGTCAAATTCAATAAAGAAAAAAACATTTAAGGGTCTTGCAGAATAGTCAAAGGCCATCACAGATGCACATAAGATGCCCTTCAGTTCCTTCCGTTTCAAATAAACCCCATGATCATTGCTCACAGAACATTGCCCCTGATTCCCTTAACAGGAGAGTATTCAAGAAGACTTTTTTTTTTTTTTTTTTTTTTTAACCTTCAGGTTTCCTAGAGTCATTCATTGCAGTATAAGGATTAAGTAATGTCCAATATTTTACCAGCTGTACATAATTTATTGTTTTTATCAAGTACATTATGTGTGAATACACAACGAGTTAAATGTCCTTCCATCTTTAATGTAAGTTTTGTTTGCTTACTGCATCTTTTGAGTAATTCAACTCTAGATTATTTCCTAAAAGTCTCCAACTTGAACTTTGTTCCACATACTCATAAAAACTTTTGATTCTTATTATTTCCCTTTGTGAAAGATTTCTTAAATTGCATTTATTCCTGTGTTACTTCTTCTAGCTTAATAAATGTTTCTGAAGGGCTCTAGGTGCTGTACAAGCACATGCAATGTTTCTGTTGAATCAGTTACTGTCCCTAGGGACTCCTCAAAACAACAAATAAAGATCTCCATGTTATATATTAAATCAATGTCTACAAACCATCTCTGTCTAATGAAAAGATTAGTTCCTGCAAGGCATACCTTCATAAATAATCCCTAAAAATTAACACTTAACATGACATTTTTTTCAGAAGCATTGATTACATAAAATTTTTCATTATTGTCTGTTGTCTATAATGTAACTACTCATCTATAATATGAACACTGGTACAAATACAAGCATAGTCATATCTACTGTGTAATGTGCTTCTTGCATAAAGAGTAACACTAGTGAGAACAATGCTCTGATTTGTCAAGGTACCTGTCACTTTACATAAACATAAAATGCTACAAAATATGCAAGACAATGATTTAGACAAATATTGATAACACCAAATGACACAAAAATAAATTTATCTAAATTTGTTCACTAATCTTGCAAACAAAATTGAGGAAAGAACACGTGTGTAATGTTAAGATATGGATTATTAAAAATATTATTTTGCATGTGTGCAAATATATATAACCCCCACTTCCTTGGCATGTTACAAAGCCTAGCATTCTGTCACAAATACTTCAAAAATTTGTGTCATTACCTATATCAGAGATCAGATGTGACACACCTATTAATTATGTCCAAGTTTTCCAGTAAAACACTTCCAGGTGGCATCTTTTTCTCCAAAGATATGATCTTTTAGGTGATTTTGAAAATAATGCACCACCAAAAAGACCACAGCAAGTTCAACTTTTGAAAAAAATTTAATTGACCAGCAATTAAGAGACAAGTAATTTTTTATCTAAAAAGAAGGAAAACTTCAGTATTCTCACCCTTGTATGAAAAAGCAACTCCATTTCTGTGTTATTACTGAGGTCAATGTGTTCATTCTCTTGTGTTCTCCATATACAAGGCAGTTTACAAGAAATCATAAGAAAAAGGCACAGTTAGTCTCCATTGTTCTTCAGAGGCAATGAGAAAAGACAGCATAGTTCTGTCATTTTTGTGGAGGTTGTCCAGAGGTTGTCATGCCTAGAAATTACTCAAAAAACCCTACAACAACAGAAAAACAACAAAAACACCCCACCAAATATCTGGGAAGAGGCTGCATATAGTCACTGTAAGCCAACCTAAATTCTCCTGTATTTCAAACTTTGGTTAGACTTATCTTTGCTCCACCCCTGAACCAGCAGGAACCCTATGCCCAGTTAATACTATACTTGGAAAGCAAAACAGGACTTCAGTGACTCACACAGACTAATGGAATCACTGTACAGTCTCCAACTTCACTTACAGCTTTTTCTAAGAGATTATACGAAACATGGATCCTGATAGCTACTGTCTATGGATTTGCCGTAAATTATACTAGCTGCTAAGCCTATCTACAATAGAAAAGGAAAGAGGGAATTAGCTGCCAACACTTTTCAGGAAAAGTAATTTTCCTTTTTAAAACTATTACTTTTTAAAGCAATTCCTGCTAGTTTTTGTGATATAGTTCTCAAACAAGTAGAAATACACCTATTATGTTCATAATGTGCACTATCCAGCTTTAATATTTTTTAAAATGATGTGAATTAATCTTTTGTGGTTTATAATATTGTGTGTTTCATTGTACATTTTGATTGGTTAGTGTCTGTCTGTAATCTGTTGTCTTAAGCTTTAATTGTAACAGCTTTAGTGTAAGGATTCCTCTGAACCATGTAAGAGCTTGGCTTACAGGCAGGGCTTCTATATATAACTCTTAAAACGCTAACAATTGTAACCATTTAAAAGAAAAGAAGGCTCCTGACGTCAGGTCTTTGCCACTCTAGTCAAATACTTTGATCTGGGATATACCATGTGGTCAAACATGCTTTCTCTCTTGGAAGTAATTCTTTCTCTCTTAGGGAAATAATTATGGCAAAAGAACCCCACCTGAGTTGAATTTAACCACAAAGTCAAGATTATTATTAAAAAAAACCCCAAACCAAACCAAAACAAAACAACAAAAAAAACACCAAACAACCATAATACCAAGTTTAGAAAATATTTATTACGGTGTCTATTGAAGAAAGATATTCATGTATAAATTCAGTCAATTTTTTCCGTAATTTCAAATTCCAGAATAAAAGGATCATTATTTTAGGAATTACAAACACCTAACTATTCTGTTTGCACATATATATATAGGCACATCCACCCAAAACGAAAGCTGAAATGCCACACAGATAAATTGATTTTTCCTTTGTTAAATTGGAATTATTAAGTCATCACAGAACTAAAAGACTGTGCTAATTTGAAGGAGTGAGGAGTCAGCTAAGGCAGTCGATTTTGTACTTGTCAGTACAATTGCTCATCTTTTGACAGCACTGGTTTTATCAGTTTAATATTTTTGTTTATTAAAGTCAAGATACCTTACTTGGCTGGCATATGCATAAAAGATTTTCAGGAACCATAATTCAGTTTTTGTTGCTGCTATTTCTATTGGATATCATGCCTTCAAAGTCTTTTGCCCCTGAGTATAATTAGTGTTATGTTTCCTGATTCTCAAATCCCTCTTCTCACAATGTGTCTGATAGATGACAAACATTTGAATTCTTTTATAACTTCAAACTCTGACTTCCTCCCCACCCCCACCTCACCCCCAATACATAAATACTGAGGATGTTTTACGAAGTGAAGACATATATAAAAAATGGCTTACAAGGACTTCTTCATAGCAGATGGAATTCCATGATAAAAACCTAGCCACCAAATCTAGAAAATCCTAGGCTTTGTGTAGGGTGGATTCATTAATAACAATAACTTATTTTCTCCACAACTTGGTTCTTCATTTTTAAACAATAGGAAAAGAACAATAGTAGTGAATGCAATAAATATAAAATTCAGATCAGAAAAGCAAAGTTAGTAATTCAGACTTAGCTCACATCTTTAGTGCCTCAAAAATGTGTCTTCCTTGGTAAGTTCTTTATATGTTCAAAATTCTACAGTTACAAGCACTCCCTGAAGTGCATGTGAGACCTCATCTGGCATACTGCATCCAATATTGGTGTCCTCAGCACAAGAGAGACATGAACCTGTTGGAGCAAATCCACAGGAGGGCTAGGAAGAGGCTTGGTGGGATGAAACACCTGTCCTAGAAAGACAGGCTGAGAGAGCAGGGGTTGTTCAACCTGACGAAGAGAAGACTGAGGAATATATATACAGCAGCCTTCCAGTACCTAAAGGGGGCTTATAAAAAAGAGAGAGAGGGACTTTTTGCATGGGTAGATGTCTTATCACTATAAGACAAAGAGGATGGATTTTAAAGTAAAAGAGAATAGGTTTAGAGAAGTTGTTAGGAGTAAATTCTTCACTCAGAGGGTGATGAGGCACTGACACAGAGAAGGTGTGGTTGCCCCATCCCTGGAAGTGTTCAAGGCCGGGTTGGATGGGACCCTGAGCAACTTGACCTAGTAGGTGGCATCCTTGCCCATGGCAGAAATGTTGAAACCAGGTGATCTCTAAAGTTGCTTCCAACACAAGCCTTTCTTTGATTTTATGATTCAGTGATAATACTGGAGAAGGAGTCCCACATTGTTCATTAGCTACGTGTTGGTGCTTCTCTATTTTTCCCCTTAGAACAGACCATCAGAATAGAGGAATTATACAGATAATTTTACAACAAAATATCAACAATTACACACTGATAATATGTTGGATTTAAGCTCATGGTGTTACAATATGATTTGAGGTAGACCTTGAATGAGCTCAAGAAGCTAAAGTATTCTAATTTACTCGGATTGAAAGCTGTTAATACTCAAAATCTTTTCAGGAGGACAAAGAGGAAACACACTATAAAACTGCAATAATTCTTGGTAGCATAATAGAAATCTTAACATTGTAATCTAAGACTTATTTGTAGTCCAGATCTAATTGTTTGCGAAAGACAAAGAATGCTTGCGTGCAGTAAAAATATTTAATAGTTCATTGAGAACTTTTATACGTATAATTCATAATTTGTTCTCATTTATGCTCACCTTTCCATGATCCTTTTGTATTGCAAAATCAATGACTTGATTCTGATGTTAGTGGTGGTCTGTTACAAGTCATCTGTTTTTGAGATTCTCATGGGGAAGAATCTAAAGCTGATTCTGTTTTTCTGCCTCTTCCTTGCTGCTTCCTTCTTCTGTCTTATATACCTTAGATTCATGTGGGTCCATTCCTAAATGTTTTCTAACATGCTTATTAAGCTTTGCTTTTTTCATTAGTCTGCATCCTCATGTTGTATCTCTATGTATGTATTGCCTTTTGTGGATGTTAGATGCTGTTAGATAGCCAGGCTCTCTTTGTTCCTCCTAAAACCAAACCAGTTTTATCTAACTCCAGTCTGCATTTCTTTAATTAGGAAATGGAATGTTGCTTATAGCCAAGAAGTCTTATGTCCAGCCATTGTCCTGTCCCTTCTCATCCCATGCCTGTATTCCACTGTGGTGCATCCTGTATCTCCTGATATGAGGACGCCTGCTGGTATGGGTTCTCTGCTCTCACACCAGGCTTGTATTTCTCTATACAACATTATGTTTGAGTGAAAAATACTTCATTCTAGAATAACTGCCTGTTACTGTCATCTATATAAAACTATGATCACACCATGCAAATGTCAAGAGAAGTAAACAAATGAGCCATAGCAACCTCTGGTCAATTAGAAGGAGTGTTGTTACAGCTAAAAGCCAAACAAAGTACAGGCAGAGGAAAATTGCAAACAGAGCAAGCCTGACAAGTGACTTGCACAAGTCAGTAGAAAGCTTGTGGCCTGCTATTACCAATGGCAATATTGTATGTTACCCAGCTACAGGGCAACAAAACTCAAGATGAAGATACTTTAGAAAGTCTATCATGCAATTGCAATTAGTGTACTGTGTTGTCATCTACTAGAGCATACTGTAAAGTATACTGTCATTGTTTTTTATTATTGATGCAATGCCTATATAATTAGGCTTTAAAATAAAAAATATACATCATATATACAAACTATCTTATCCTACTTTGAAGATATTCATGACTTGCTTTTATTCTGAATTAGAAATCTGTAGTCTAATTAAATCCATACTGAAAAGAAGAGATAGTAATACATGTTTTGTTGTTTTCTTTTTATTTGTGGCATCAGTAGCTGTACTAGTGTGTATTCCATGCTGGTATATTCTATGGAAATATATTAAAGTAGCATGTTTGTGGAAATTTTTGCTACATTTATCTAATGTTTTACCACATACCAACAATGCTCTTTGGGACATTTGTTCTTTGACTGTCTTTTGACAAGAGATAATGTTTCAAGTACACTAAATTGTTGTTTCTTGTAGGTAAATACTGGTGTACTAGTGTCTTAGAGGATAAAGATGGTTCTGCTCTGCAAGAGGAGGCAAGCAAGGAGTTAAGGCTGACAGCAGAGCAGGGGGGTCAGTGGCCTTGCTGAGAAAGCACAGTCCCACCTAACAGGTCCAGTGATAGCAACCGTGGTGATTGTGTGACCCAAAACCTGCTCAGCTGATGCAGGGTGCTGTGGCGGGGACAGGCAACTCTGAGAGACCCTGGCCTTTGCCCTCTGGGTCTGAGCATCCACTTCCTGCGGGAAGTCAGTGCTAGGGTTGTGCATCCACAGCCAGGACAGGGTTAGGGTTACTTGAAAGATGGGTCATGCAGGATGGGGAAATAATCTCAGTATGTCTGGGTGTCCTAGTTACCTGAAGGGAGGTGGTCTCACAGGTGATGGGCCCTCTGTGGCTCTCCCATCTATGAGAATGACTGTGGGTGGGGTATAGGCTGGGGTGGGGTGTATGTCCTGGTTCTCTGGGCATACTGAAAGGTCGCTAAACTAGGAGACACCTCACAGCGAGTGGAGCAATGGTTTGTATGCTGCTGTCACCTGGGATGATAAAGGAAAGGTGTGCTATGAAATAGGGCTTTAGTGCCCACACCTCCAGCTGCACCCCTTTCCAGTGGCCACAGCAGAATTTTCTACTTTCATGTGTATCTGTGTGATGGCCAGAATAAAACCACCCTCACTCCCTCTGCCTGTGCTCTTGCTGTCCACGTGGGGACGGAGAGAAGACCCTGCCTAAGTGGGACTGCCATTATGAGTGTTGGGGAAGATGGTACAGAGCTCATTCATGGGTTTTGGAATGCTCTCTTGAGGCTCTGGCAGGCATCCCTCCAGGGTGACATGCATGCCTTAGAGCCACCGGATGTTCCTGTGCTCTGAGGCAGCCTCTAGCAAGGCCTCTGCTGGCTCCCTCTCTCACACATCCTGGGTACCACTGCAGCACCCGCCGGGCTGGGGGAGCACAGGGTGCAGTCCCATCCCACAATGAGCTTCTAGGGCCCTCTGGTGCCCTCGGGGCTCCAGCAGTTGGCTGAGAGTGGAAAAACAATGATCAGTCAAAGGGGGAGAAATGTGTAAAATAAATTCACGTGACAAAAGTATTTGCAGAGATCCTGATTTTGATGTAAGATGTTTACCTTGGTAGCAGGCAATTTGGAGTGTTAAGGTGTGTGCACTTTTTATCTTCCAAAAATAATTAATTTCTTCAGTTTTTTTCATAGCACTTACTCATAGGTTCCTCCTTTTCCATGTTCATTTCAAGTCTGAAAAATGTGTTTACCTTTGTAACGACTCTGTTGAGTAAGTTGCATGAATCCTTATAGTATATTAATGATACAGTGTTATAGTGACTGTATCTCTTTGCATTTAATTTTTAAAAAGAAAATTACCTCCCAATGTTAGTCTTACTTTTTCTAAAGGAAGCACAGAAGAAACTTTTTCCATAACCAGAAATTTTGATGGAGAGGTAGCTGGGGTGATTGCTGTAATTGCACAGGAGTTCAAAAAAATGAGTGTCATATGTCTTAAGTTGCACACTTTCAAATAGTAAGCAAAGCATAACCACTAATTAGCTTTCGTTTTGATGTGATTTGTCTTTTTGTGCGTTAATTCTTTATTCTTTTTATCCTATTTTTATTTCCTGCTTTTCACATCTTATTTCATATTGAGTGACATCTGAATGCAAGACAGCATGGAATGTTAAAAGATTCTGAGTTGGGAAAAGTTAATTCAAATCATAGGCCAAATTTATTCAAACTTTTCCTTTAAAATTTTTGAAATGTTTTAGATCCATTCTGCCACACTAGATAACTTGCACTTATTAGTTTGTAAGTCCTTGATCAAACCATTACAGAATATGCTTGATATGTAGATCTCATTAAATTCTATATTTTTCCTTAAGTACTTAAGAATAGTAGCTAAACATATGCTGAACTATTTCAATAAAGTGAGGGTAAGGATTCCTCTAGGATCAATTTATATTTGAAAACAAAAGCCAGGAAGTTGATTATTTTTATTCACTTTCCAAAGTTTTCATGAAAATGATGAAAAAGTTTTTATTTAAATTTTGTGTATTATTTAATATGCTATTAATAGGAAAAAAAGTACACCTAAATATTACTTGAAAAAAGGGAGCACTAGCTCAGTGTTCCTTGTTATTAATATTTGTTTCTTCCTGCCATTCCAGGACTGCAAACATCATATATTCTTAATAGGTCCCTAGCTAGTTTGCTGAACATTGAAAATTTCCATTTTTAAATTTCAAGGCATTTTTATTGCTAGGATCGCAGCAGCGTACAGAAGGATTTGTACCTTGTGTTAAACATGCCTCTACATCCAGGCCTCTGCATTGATGAATGGTGTTCTAAGTGTTTCATAGTTTCAATGGAACATATATGTCCCATGAAATCATACCTATCACCTTGCAGTCTTACTACTACTGGTAAGACTAGTTCAGGTTACTCAATTATCTCAGTACGTTCACCAGTAAAATTCCAATGTGATATGTCAGGAGAGATCTAACGGTTTAAAGGGCTTCCAGCATCAACTGTGGCTTTACTGGGAAAATGCATTTCATTTCATCATCCCTGTTACATGGAATGCAAGCTAATGCATTGAATTTGCATTCATCTCCTTGACCTTCGCTCGTATAGAAGAAATCAGGAGAAAATATCATCAATACAATTTGTTTTTACAACATTTTTTTCTGGATGTTATTTGGCCTCCGTAACAGAGGGGTTTTTTTGGTTTTTTCTTCTTTTTGCATATTCATTCATGTTCTTAGTGAAATGGCATTGCACTTAATTTACACTGGCTAATCAGAAGATTTTTGCAGTTTTGACTACCATGCATAATACAACAGGCAAGATACTTACCATATCTCTACTAAAAAGCCTGTACCATGAGTTTAATCATGCTATTTAATTGCTAGGCTTAATTTGAAAATAATTGTTCACAGCAATTAAGTAAATGCCCCAATTTCATTAACAGACTTCCTAATTAGAAAGTACAACATAAAAGTGCTAATGTTGCTTCATTAAGCTTGAATTACTGGTTCTAATACTACTTTTTTTACTATCTATACAATTTCTTTCTGCAGTAAAATATCAACCAAATAACTGGTACTAGATTAGTAACAAATTTCCTGTTGCAGCACATTCATGTCCCAGCCAAATGTGCAAAGATTTATTACAAAAGAGACTCAAGCCTGTACTTTAATTTTAAGGATAGTCTGAAATGTGAAGAAATCTGAGATATAGCAATATCTAATGAGATAGGAGTTAATTGCTTTAAAGAATAATAAAACAGTTTTTTTTAAAATTAAATGTCTCAATACATGTTTGCCACTTGCTGTATAAGAAACTACATGTGAAAAGTAAATGAGAAGTAAAGAGATGTGGTTGCTAACAGGACATAGCGATGACCAAAATAATTATAACAGTGTCACAAGATGCCATATGAAATGTCACTGAGTGTCATTTAATTAACATTTAACTCTCAGTGTTACTGTTTCTTTAGAACATTGCAGGATCATTTCACTTTTTTACCATAATAATATAACTGTGTACAAGATGAAGAAGGGTATTTCTATTTCAATCAAGATGATTCCTTTTCTGCATATTAAAAAAAAAAAAAAATCAGTATTCAGTAGCTTCATCATGCCATGTAGTGGAGAAAGCGAATTGTAGGGAAAAAAGTTGCATAAAAGCAATGAGGAGAAAATTAAAAGTATGTAACTGTACATAAAAGCAAGAAATGAAATAGTCCCTGCTTGCTTCTAATTTACCTTCAAGCTTTCCCTCAATTTCCTTTGTTCTTTCTCCTACTGTCTCTTGCTTAAAATATAAAGACAATTAAAAATAGGTTAGCAAGAAGAACATTTTAATGTATTTCTCATGAAATCTAGTCAGCCATCTCATGTGCTGATCATTAGTAGATAAATGCAGCACATGGGACAGCTTTTATGTAATTATGGATTTTATTCTCTGTAAAAATATGCATATAGTTAGAATTTGGATTTTTTTTTGGAGGGGGGACTGCAACATCTTGTTTCATTCATGAATGCATATGTATATACAAATTGTAAAGCTCACAAATAGGAAAACATAATTTTGATGTACTACTCTCCATCTAAAAATATAAAATCCTGATTATATGTATGGAATATGGCTACAGATAAAAACTTAGGAATACATAGAAAAGTTGCAAATAGATCATGGATGTTCATTTTATGGGTCAAGAAGAGATTGAGACAATTTTTCATATTGAAAGATAGAATCAAACTCTTCTTCGTACTGAAAGAAAACGCAGCAAATGAACATCTCCAATTGCAGATAATCTGGTTCATTGAACAGTACTTTTCAGTATCAGAGTAGATAAAGTTACCCAGAAAGAATAATGGTCATCCTGGATGAGCTGGGTGAACTTCAAGAATCATGAATAAAAAGCCACAGCTATCTTAATTTTACAGGTTTAGGTTTATCATTTAACATAGTTATCTTTATCCACAGTTGGTATTCTGATGCGAACTTGCTGATCTCTCTCATTCATGTCAGATTATATGACATCATAGTCCCATCTCAGGGTACACTGTTGTACCTAAATACAGGACTCTGGAAGTACTGCTTATGTTCATCTCTGCTAAACTGGAGCAACAACTTTTTTCTGAATCTTTAAGTTTACAGGAACTTCTGAGGTGCTTCAAAGTCATGACATTGATAGGGGAATATGTAAACTGATAGAGGCAATCTGGCACTGATAGGGCAACATTATTTTGTGGTATGAGTGAGGGAAAAATGAGTTCTTGGGAAAAAAAATAAATTCATAGCTGTCTTTTTCAACTAAGTATTTAAGTACAGTATATAATATGCACTTTGCACCAAAACTTAATTTGCATAAATCCATCAATTTTGCTAAAAATCTTTGATTTCTGATGGTCACACTTTCTGCCACTATCTACCACTTGAAGGAATGAATTTTCATCAGAGATACAAACTGAAGATTATTAGAATAAGGCACTTAGTCATCATGTCTAGGCTTTGCAAACAAAGATTTGGGAAGGGCTCTACCCATGCTTGCTGCAAGCGCGCTGATGGCTAAAAAGGCCGATGTGAGGTAGGCAAGTCCGGTTGCAAAAGGCACAGCAGAAAGTCTCCATAGGCGGTGTTGGTGAGGCACGGCTCTTTCTGTGTTGTCTTTTCTCCTCGAGACTGATTCTGCATGTGTTCTCAAAGGAAGCAGCAGCATTATGGATGGTGTGTCTCCATGCCTTCCAATTGGAGGCCAGAGTGGACCATTGATGGTAGTCAATATGGCCAAGGCTGAGGTATTGTTTCGGGGAGTTCTTGTATCTTCTCTTTGAGGCTCCTCTCTTGTGGCAGCCAGTGGCAAGTTCAGCACAGAGCATGATCTCAGGGAGACGGTGATCCTCCATCCTGGAGACGTGCCCTGCCCAGCACAGCTGCATTCTCAGCAGCATGGCCTCAATACTGGTGACTGCTGCCTGTTCAAGGACAGACACATTGGTCACGTAATCAGACCAGTGGATGTTTAGGATAGTGCGGAGGCAGCGCTGG
>VWZG01006640.1:16014-31243 GCA_013396735.1 Grallaria varia | reverse complement strand
AGAAAGTTTCTGCAGACCAATAAGAACTGAAGGGTTTATCACAAACCAGAATGCCATTATCTTGGCTCAAACCAGCAATGGAAGTAAAAATATAAGGTGGGAAAATTCATTCATAAGGCCTACTTTTTCCATTTCCATTTCCATTCTTCATATTTATGGCTATTTTGCCTTATCTAGTAATTTTTAATAATTTTGAGTTTATATTTTAATAAAGCAAGCTTTTTGCACTTCAAAATCCTTTTGATCTTCTTGAAGAAGTCTAGATAGAGACACTCAAATTTCTGGTTAGTTCGGGTCCAATAATAAGAAGTGTATCCTGGCCTGTGCCTAAACATATGCAATTCCTATTATTAGCCCCCCAATTATGTTTATTAGGCTCCAAGAATTTTCACCTTACAAATGTGTTCCTGGATAGTCTACCACAGAAACAAAAGGAATATTATTCTAGCTCAGATTTTGCTCACTTCATGTGACATCCCTCTTTGGCTGTGTCTGTTTAAAATATGGGCTGATGTTTATACAGGCATTAAAATTAGTATGTACTTTTCATTCCCTCCAAGATTTCTTTCTAGCTCAATGTACGGTATATACATTAATTTATTCCAATGTCTTCTGGGCATGAGAGAAATAGGTAATACAAATTATTTTTGTGTATTTCCTTTAACTGTTGTTAATTAATACTGTTCTATGCAAGACCAAATACCTGCTGGAGTGCACACACCCTTGCTATGAGAAAGAACGTTTATTTTTGTCCTTTGCTTCTGGTGAAATACTGCCTGCTCATCAGCAGCTTGCTTTGATGTTGTTTGCAGTTAATAATTTGCACTATTAAAAATATAAAACATGGAGAATTATCCAACTTATCCTTTTCTCTTCCATGTTAGATTAAGAAAATTTTTACTTGCTAAAACAAGTTTTCAATGCTACAGTCCATCTTCTGTAACATACAAGAGTAAAACCAGAAAGCTGCACAATTTATTCTTCTCGTGTTGTTGAGTTTTAACAGCCTTCAAGGTCTGACCTTTCTGGAGGTCCTGGAGTGTTGTTATTCTTTTGTTTCTGTTTGCTGCTATCCATATCAAGCAAGGAATTTCTTTTAGAAGTCCATCAGCCAGAGTTTTGTTTTATCCATATATTTTTTGACATTTTTATGTCATGACAGAAAACTTATAATTAATATGGATAAAAGTGTCCGGCTTTCTGCCCCCGTGTTTGTGCATTTTCATTTACTTACTCATTATTTCCTCATTTTGAAACTTTTAAAATATGGGTCTTACTGTGACTCTGTAGTTGGTTTGTGATTGCAGCTAAGGTTCCATGTAAACAGACACGACTGTAGTAACCCTTTAAGTGATCCTTATGGAACTAAAATTACAGCTTTTATCTTTATTTCAGCTTACAGTGTCGTTTTCTTTTAAATTCTCTTAGCCCTGAGCCCATAGATTCTTTCTTACATGATTAATGTTAGTTGTGTAAGGGAGAAGTTGCAGAGTCAGGCCTTGTGTCTGTGTACATGCATTCACACATTGAGTTTTAATTGCTTTTTTCTCTGTATTTGTTGATAATTCAGCCTAGGTGAGCAACATTACAAGACAAAGAAAGGAAAATAATTAAAAAACCCCAGGTGTTACTTCAATGTAGAGTTTGATGTTTTCCTCTGTTCATGAACAAAAAGGAAAGAAAGGAAGCTTTTTTTGGGGAAAAAAGTATTCTAGTAGAAAATTATGCAATATTTAAACATATATTCATAAGAAATGGATCAGAATGTAATCATCTTTTACTACTTTACTTATTATTGCATTTCAGTTCTGATGCCAGAAAGATATTTTATGATTACAATTTTTTATGGTACGTGTTATTTGTCATCTGCTTTATAGAGAGTTCTGTCTTTTTTTTCCTCATTGAAATCTGATATTTTTAAATGAGAAATTTTTGAGGGAAAAAGAACACATTAATCTTTTGGCAAGTGACAAAGTTGATAATTTAAAAATTTTCTTTGGAATAGGATTCAGAACTAAATCAAAAATAATGTGTGTGCTCCCAGGTAAATCAGCAAAAAGCCATTGAACATGAAGAGGTTTTCTTCCTCACTGGGGACTTCCACATGGCTTATATGCTCAATTGAAAGTCAGTCACATCTCTTGGACCCTCTTCTCTCTCATAACCATATCCCATGAAATTTCTCCAAGTAGGTCCCTGAACAGGCCAAAGTCTGCTCCTGTGAAATCTAGGATCGTGATCTTGCATTTTGTCTTTTTCCCTTCTCTTGGGATCTTAAACTCCACCATCTCACTGATGTCAAAACTGTTCCTGACCTTCACATCCCCAGCCAGTTCTTTCTTGTTTGTAAGTATCAGCAGAGTCATCTATGTCACAATGACATCACCAGTGCATGCAGAAATCTCATGTATGACTGCTGTGTTGCCACTTCAACAGATACTGGGGCAATATAGATGATTTGATATCAGAATGATATAAGATACTTTGGCAGTCTGATAAAATCTGAGATTTTGTCATTTTCTTTCTAGTAGTGCACTATGGAAAGTGTAATGGGAGCCAAGAAATTATGTGACTTTTCAGTCACGTACTTCATCAACAGCTCAGCAGGCAGAAGGTGCTGGTTGCAAATTATGGCTATCGAAGCTAAAGAAAAAGTAATGGTCACTATATGAAGCAGTTCATGAAAACATAATAATGATGGCATCTTCAGCTACCTTCACATTACAAATTACCATAATGCTATGAAATAGTTTTTGAAGCAGCTCCAGAAGATGCTCTAGTAACTGACCTGCCAGTATCATTAACAGCAGGATATGAAGGACGTGATCCACATGGGTCAAATTTCTTTATATTCAGTGTTAGAGGTGTGAAAAGACTCTACTGCAGAGTTCAGTTATCTAGCAATTGCTGCAGAGTGTCAGGATGACAGACACATTACTCGATAATTTATCCAATACATCAACAGCAAACCAGTATTAAAATTTCTATTCCCCTGTTTACTTGCATGCAGAAACATGATGTGATTTTACCACACAGAATAGTGGCCCTGAAACGATGAGAGAATCATCACTTTTAAAAAAATGCTGAGGGTCCAATTACAAAATTTTGCATGCTTGAATTGTGCAGTACTTTGCGCACATAAGTTTCCCAACTACACAGAAAGGAGAAAACCTGCTTCCTGTTTTTCACCCTTTGCTTTGGCAATGTTTATAAATGGTGTTTTCTCTGATTATGAATATATTGTAGAACTTGTATCCTTATATTTATTTGAATTGTTGTTTAATCCCGTAAGTATTAATAGTGTTAGTACTCTGCAGCTTTGGTTCCAGAAATCTTTTCCTGGAGCACTAAACATTTCTGCAAATAATTATTTAATTGGTTTGGAAAAGCTGAATGCATGTCTTTGGAAGAAATCATGTGGCATTGCCATGTACCAAGGCAGAAATTTCTGTGCAGTCTTTATCCTGAATTGTAGTTAAATATTATGTTTTCCTCACTACCTTCAAGATTAAAGACTTCATGAGAAATCTAAGATCTCTGAAGTTCTCTGTGTGCAGAACTTCAGGATGGGCACCTCAAGATCTTACTAGTTATGAATGCTAGTATTCCTGCCTTCATGATAGGCTGCACTGCTGATATTTTTGTCTTATATCTTAATGAACTTGCAAGATATGGTATTTTGCATGTAGGGGGTTAGACTTTGCACAATTCTAAATAAACTTTCGTTACCACAATTTTTTTAAATTTTAATGAATTCAAGGGAAAAAAAAAGTGCATTTTACAGGAAAATGTGAATTATTTGAAATGCTAAATTCTTATACCAGAACTTGTTAAAAGAAGGTTTAAAGCAAGTTTTGAAACCTGTCTTGCCTCTAAAGTATTTTCTTTTTGATTGATTATGTAAATATGCACATGTGGCTTTGTGCATGGTTACTCTTTTAATGAGTAGATTAATATGCCAGTTTAGAAAGACTCTGGGAGTTTGATGATGAACTTTTAGATATTTGCTCTTACAGGTCACTCTATTGGATAGGGGATAAGAAAATTGTATGTTTAGCACTATCATGCCACTCCCAATATGTTTTTTATCAAATGGTAATTTGCACAATCTGTTTTTAATGGATAGTTTTTGTGTGCTGTAAAAGCTTTGCTGAGTTGGACTTTTGAGTAATTTTTCCTGCCAAGACATATCAAGATTTTGTTCATTCATAAACTTCAGATCATGAAATCTCTCTGCCCTTCTCCTTTTCAGACCTAAGAAACCCTTTCAAACCCCTCGTAGCCTTACTTTAAATTCTCCAACTGTAACCTCTTTTCCTTTCCTATTACCTTTTCATATTTGACAGATGTTGGAAGACTGCTGATGATTCTGTTCTTCATGATCACCCTGGCAAATATGCTGGGCCTGTAAGAAGTATAGGAAAAAAACTGAAGTTATTGAAATTTTTTCTGTATTTTCCATGACAACAATTTTTTAAAAAATATATTATCAATTTTGTTTTTCCTTCCTTCTGGATTTTTCTCACTACTTGGAAATCTGAATGCAACACCTCTTTTACTTCTGCATTTTGGTACCATACCTGTTTGTCTAATGCCAGAGTTAACTCTAAAGACTTTGCCTGGAGAGCTTGGCTGCAGAGCATCTTTGAATGTTGCAGAAGTGCCTTGACTGCAGGGAGCTTGGATGAGTAAGGATAAGGGCTGTCTTATGTCAGGGGACTCAGACTGATTTGTGAGAAGAGGAAGCAGAAAAATAAATATCAGAAAAGAGTGAGAATACATTAGCAGGAAATACAGAGATATTATGTTAAAAGTACTACTGGACTTGTAATACACCTGTGAGAGGGCAGTTCTATCATGTAAGAACCAAAGCAGAAAACCTCTGTGCCTGAAATCCTATATTATGTTTTCTTGTACAGAAATATATACTGTACAGTAAGTTGAGTTTTGCAATTATTTTATTCAGAATAATTAGAGTTAGC
Source organism: Grallaria varia (assembly GCA_013396735.1). Lineage (NCBI taxonomy): Eukaryota > Metazoa > Chordata > Aves > Passeriformes > Formicariidae > Grallaria > Grallaria varia. The sequence goes on along the minus strand of VWZG01006640.1, from coordinate 26,261 downwards.
AGTGGTCTTCACATCTTCTATCTCTGTTTCTCTGCATAAGTATTTGTAGGCAACTGCATGCCATGAAGTGTGTCTTAAAAGTTTACTGCTAAAGGGCTATTCATGCTATCTGGTAAAGTGGCTGCCTAAAATACTATCAAGTATATCTTATAAAACACCATGATAAAAAGTTGTGGAATATACCTCATACAGTGATGATACAATGCTATGAAGTGTACCTCATAAAGTGCTATGAAACCTACATCTAGGGCACTGATCAAACTGTGAAGCAAATTAATTTGAACGAGACCTAGCTTTGCAGTACCCAAATATATTTACTTAGAAGCAGTGTAATTCTGATCTCCCAGGTAGAAGTGAAAGAGGAAGGACAGCTCAAAGTCATTATTTTGAGCACATTAAGAGAAGAAAAGGCATGACAGGGTGCTTGTCTAGGAGTGAGCTGGATGAGGAATTATAAATAGATAGGCAAAGTCAGACAACATTATAAAACACATTGTTCCTGTGACAGTAGAAATCAGTTCCTCAGACTGACCTAAATTCATTTTATCTTGATAAGGCAGGAGGAGAATAACCTTAAAAATGTGTGTATCAGCACATCATGAATGTTTCATTTGGCAAAAAAGCACACTTTAAGCAGTTATACTTTATTATTCATATTACACATAAACAGTAAAAATTACGTTTAACAACATAAGGGACACTGATTCAGACTTTCTTCAGAAAACACAGTGCCTGTGTTTTGTAGCTTCCTTAGAGTGTTTTCAGAAGTTGAGGGAAAAAATTAGGACTTTTAAGAGATATCTCATTGTCAGAATGATAATGGCCTTGTCTGTGGGTTTTATTATTCCTCTGTCCTCTGCTCACAGTAAAATATAGCTTGGTGATTGCATTCCTGGTCAAAATTTATCCTTGCTTCCTTTTCTATAGACATGTGATATAAGCATTTCCCTGGGGTCCAGATTTATTGCTGTATTCTGAGTAGTTTTGTCTCCCTTGCTCTTGTTCGAGCACTGTCAGGTGTCCTAGGTGTCATTCCTCTGCATTCTTCCATTCTAAGCAGCTTCATTATTCCAGCAGTTACTTATAAAAGTGTTCCAAATATTTTTCTCTCCCCAGAAATAAAAGTGATCCAGGACCTCTGCTGATCTCCAAGGATTTGCATGATGTATGGCATAAAACTCAATGTTACAACTCTCACAGGAAAAAAAAAACTTCACTGTCCACTTGATTTGAACTAAATCAGAGTTGAAGCATTTGCGGGCAAGAAGTAATTAATCAATAATGAGAGAACTATTCCTGCAGGATTGGTGTCAGCAATACAACAGATAGACGACAAAAGTAGGTATTTATGAGGTGTTTGAAAAAGACCTACAGAATTTTAAACCCACTTCAATAGCTAAATCCCCCCAAACCATCACATGCAGAGATCATTGCAAGCATACCTTCTGTACTGAGTAATCAGCATAAACTGGCCTCATTGTTAGTTGATCCCGTGAGCCTGTGTACTCCCACAGGAGTGCTGAACAGCAGTTGAGGCACAACTTAGGTCAGTAGAAAGAGCTCCCCATGTTAGTGCTTTGTTATATGTTTATTATAATCCCATAAGAATACATATGCTGTAGTAGTCTTTAAACCTGTTGGCCAAAGCAAGCAAATCTCAGTCTTCTGTGTGCATTAACCCACTAATTAACCTTCAGCCAAAAAACCTCTTAGGCTAAAAGCCTGTCCTGCTTAACCTAGTCAGATTCCCTGAGCTTTGAAGATGCAGGAGAAAGTATGGATTTGCAGTATTTTATACTGGAGACAAAAAGACTATAATTTGTAGAGAATGAGAAAGCTTATAGGCAATGTCATTGAAAATACATCTCGTCAAATACCAAGAATGCATTTACATATACTTAGATTTCATTTGATGATTGTCTGGGTTATCTAAGGAAGGTTTATATGTTTTGGTTTCTGCTCATTGAATTTGCTGTTTCAAAAGAAGCAGCTTGGGGAAAGCTGGAGAATTAAATCCCTTTATCTGTCCACTGATTTAGTTCAACTCTGGGAGCAGTTGTACTTATCTGTTGGGCTTTAACCAAGAGCTACTCAAGACAGAAGAGGGTGCTTCTGTCTGCTGAGGCCACTGACAAGAATACCAACAGGGACGCAACTGTCTGAGCCAGTAACTTCAAAGAGAGCTGTGCTTTCATTAAGGCACAAGTTAAGGATGTATAGCCTGCAATTTTGCAAAAAGCCTGTGCTTAACATTACTCTGAACTATCTTCTGCCAAATGTTGTCAGCAGCAAAAGGGTTATAACGTGTAAGGCATTCTTTAAACAATAAAGTGATGTTTCTGATACAGATTCCCACCCACAAATCTGAAAAAATGCCTGGTTGCTTCCCTTTAGGACCCTTATAAAACTAGGCTTCTAAACTCAAAAGTGCTGCGTCTATATTCAACACCAAAAATCAACTGTTTGTCAGGAAAAACACGAAATAGACATGAGCAAGCTCATAAGATACATCAATTTGTCATCTGAAGATGAGGGAGCATATGATAACAAAGAAATGTGCACTTGATTTTTGGTAATATGGTGTGGAATTCCAATCCTTCTAAACAAGTAGATAACGTAGATTTAAGGCTGTCCAGACTGAATGAAAGATCAGATGATATGAGGTAATGAAATGTGTCTATGCAGTTAATTTCTTTGGTGGATGAAGTTCTCTAAGATACTACTGCCCCAAACTCTACCTGTTACTTATTTGGTTTCTACCTTTTTATCTTTTTTGGAGATGAAGGTGGACTGTAGAAAAGGTTTTGTGGTTGAAATTTGATGCCTTTTTCCCCCCTAATTATACCAGGGTGTCTGTCTAAAACATACTTGTCTCCCCAACAACCTTGTCCTTTGTATCACCACAATATTTAGAAATCAATCAGCAATCAAGACACCATTGTGCCAGGAAAAAATGGAAGAAAATCTGTGCCATGAGGAGCAATCCTCTGGATACAGCAGTGATCTTATTCTGTGACAGGAGATAAAAAAATCATTATTCATTATGATAAATATTACCTACAGCAGTCACTGAAAACTCTGTTTTAACCATGATCAAACTTTTTACCTTGTTGTCTTCTCTCCTCAAGTGACATGAAATTTCTAACAGACAATCCATACAGGCTGTGCCTACAGCCTCAGGTGATGATCTATGGGTATGAAAAATCCGAGAGAAGAGATGCATAAGCAGAAGAGCAACAGTTTTGCTATAAGTAAAAATGAGATGTTTTTAAAGTGCTGAATGAATATGTAAAGACATGACAAAAGCTTAAGCACTAAAACACACTTTAAGCTATGGAACTAGTGTTCCAGTTTAAAAATGTATTTCATAATATTGTACTTGAAAAAAATAAATAGCATGTTGAAACAGAGATAGCTATGCTGATAGTTTTTGTGTGTTTCTGCATGACAAAAATCTATAAATATTAATGTCTAAAAAAGTTATATTCTACTGATAAATAGCAGAATATGTTTGCCACAATGGAGAATAAGAACTGGAAGTGTAACAATTAACATTGCTTAGTGCATTATTAATGGTAACTCATTCTTTTATTGTTAATAACTAGATTCAAAAATTCAGTATCAAATAACTTGGCATGAAATTTATTTTTACACATTTTTATACTAATTATAGGGAATGGTAAAGTGTAATTTGTGGCCTACTCTCTTATCTTAAGAAATTGCCTGAAATCTGAATGGCCTGCTCCTGAGGTGCCATGTCAAGAGCGTCTGTATGATTCTGGAGCTCTTACACAAATTTGTAATGAAAACAAATTTAACAGAATATAGACTTAAAATCTCTACTGTAGTAGACTAAATGCACCACCATAAGTACACTGTCAGTGGCTTCTATGGCAGAAATTGAAAATCAAGTATAAAAAAACCCAATTTGTCACTGTCCAAGACATCATTCAGGTTTCTGGATAAGTTTACAGGATATTACTCAGATAAATTCATTTATACAAAATCTAGTATCAAAGTGGATACCTGAAAGTGAAATTTATGTCTGGACAGTGATTTAACTTTATTTGTGAGAAGATTTTTGTATTAATTAAATAAATGCATATATTTTGTATTGACTCACTGTAACACTTTAGTACAACAGGGAAAGCTAGTGACTTTATAAGTTGCTGTGGCACTCAGGCAGTAATGAGGCCAATAAAAAGAATGTACATAAAAATAACTATGTGGGTTTCAGGAAAAATACTGAATTGTCATCTACAAAATGTAGAACTTGTCAAAGGTGCTGTGGCAAATCAGTTTTATTCAATTAGGGTTTTAGAATGCAAACATAATAAACCCAGGAAAACTACCATGAATGTTACACTGTTTAAAACTATATAGCAGGAAAACCATTATATTTGTTGGAGAACAATTTCTATTTCTACTCTGGAAAATACATTGTTCTTACAGATGTTGGAAACTTAGGAGTCCTGATTCAATAAAAACTCTTCTCAACCTGTCCATGCTGTGTCACCACACATTCACCAATGCACCCAAGTTGAGTCAGGAGTGCCACGTAACATCAGGTCACTCTCATGGAAGATTCTAAGGCTTATGTGACTTTGTGCATTCCTGCTAAGACTGGATTAAAAGGAAGGGATTTGGCTCATCATACACAGCTGTTGGACAGACAAGACCAGAACCAAGGTAATAGCAAACTGTAGCAGATTATGAAATAGTAAAAGCTGAAGTAACTGTGAATGGTGGATGATACTGTGAGAAGCAATTAAGAAAAAAAAAAAGCTGTCATCAGTCCATACCATTTAATCACCTTGATATTAAACATACAACCACCTGTATGCCATCAAAACAATAGCCTGTGCATCCTAGTCTGGAATAGTAAAGGCTAATGGAAAAACACATAACATTAGATTTGTTCAAACATTTGTGACTGAGATAATCCTAAGATCCTTGAAAGCATTTAATTCTGCCATCTGTGAAAGTGGATCATGGCATATCACAGCCACTCTGTGTCCTGGGGGATCCATCCTTTTTTTCTTTTTCTGCACCCCCATCCAAAGAATTGTAGCCACCCAAAATTTCATCACTCTTGTTCTTCCTAAAGCCATGACAAGACTGCCAGAATTAGAAGGAAATACTGAGTCTTTCTGCCTCAAAGAACGAGAGATGTATTTAGAAAGGGAAAGCACATACACAAGAGAGTGTTGAACAGGAAGATTTTGGTGAATTATATAGAAAAGCATTTGAGACTAAAGAAAAGCATGTGACTGAGATATATTGGAAACTGGACGATTCTAAAGCCAGTAAGTTTTTCTAATTTTGAGGGAAACGCTGCTTTTATTTTTATTTTCATTTCAAGAATATAAAATATGATCATCTAATATTTGAGTGAGGACTCTTGCTTAAAGAACTGTGAACTTCTTTAAAAGTTACTATGATTATACAATTAAAGATCTGAGTCCAAGAAATCTGGAATACACATATTTGGATACACATTATCTATATTAAAAGTAATAACACATACAAAAATTTTTATCAAGGAAGAACAGATGGATCAAAACATGCTATGGTCTCTGGGAAAGTGGAACATGCTCAGAGGTCTAAAAAAAGTGTCAGCAATAGTTTTCAAAGCTGCAAGCAAGGGTCCCTGCATAATCATTGACAGTATTATAACTGAGTAATTTTAAAAATACTATCATTCATTTAAATAAATAACAAAGTAGTGGTTGTGGTGACTAAATTTTTGTAAAGGACTGAGCTGTAACAATAGTTTTTGAAATCAAATATTTATCCAGATTTTCACCATATGTACATTATTAAACATCAAAGCATTATTAAAATGCTTATGACCATCTTTTCTTTACCTTTTTTCTGTTTGAGTCTGAAACTCTTGCCTCGTTCTTTCACAGTCAGTGTCTGTAGAAGTGATTTAAGTGGGTTTTGTCCTTTTTTTTCCCCCTGTCTTCTCTTCAGAAGAGTCTACTGTGTTTTTTACTCTCTTTCAGTCTGGGAGGTTTCATACATCACTATTTGCCTACACAGTTTTCATCAGCATTTCTTTGATCCTCTATTAACTTCTGTTAGGGATAAATCTTAATTATGGAGTGAATCAATGTTTGCACATGTCAGAAATTGAGACTGCAGGTATGTCCAAGCCTAGAGTTTCATTGCCTACAGTTTTTAAGGAAAGTGGGAAGCAGAATACTCAGATTTATATCTGCTGGCCTTAGGTACTCCAGACTAATAATTAAATACCCTGCTGGATGTGAATCCACTGAAGATAACCTTCAACACATGCACAGAGTAGAGACTGATTTGTTTTCTCCTTAGAATGCTGTGGGAATTTGCACTGTGGTTGTGGCTCTAGTGGTGTACATACTTTATTTTAATGGAAATAAAAGAACTGAGGCTGCTGTTCTGCATCCTCTGTAAAACACAGCAAATCACAGACATTCAACTTTGCAGTGAAGTGGAAAGTAGGTAAAGAATAGGCCAAAGAAGAATTTTCAACTAGTCCAGAGAAAACAGCTAGGCCAAATCCCTTCTGTTGTATTTATTAGGTAGCCCACCCCTTCATACAGCCAAAAGATTAACATATTTCCGGAAAAAAAGCAACACTTTAAGCACCAACTTCATTTTGTTATAGAACTCTTCCTCTTACTTCCTCCAATGCCATTTCTATAGCAGCCTGCAGAGACTGACAAATATCAGCAGTCAGGGCACCAGTTATTGCCTCAGATTTCACGCAGCTGTCCAGGGCAAGGTACTGACACACATCTGTGCCCCATCAGACGTGCTTACAGAAATCAGTCAACTCCATAAAATGTTCTCCCAGGAAAGACATAGGAGAGTAAAATGTTTTTGTAGAACAGGGAGGACTTACTCCTCTGGGAAGCTGTTAACTTTTTTTCTTTTTTAGTGTTTAGTGCTGTCAGTTTGGTTGTTTTGTTTTTTGTCTGGTGATTTTTATTGCCTGTCTGTCACAATAAGGCAAGCTGTATTTTCGTTTTCTGTTTCAAATTTGGTTCTGTTGCAGAAAGCAGTGGAAGACAATGCATGTTTGTGGTGGTTTGGTTTTGGTTGGTGGGGTTTTTTTGTGGTTTTTGTTTGTGAGTTGGGTTTTTTCCCATTGTTCAGCAAAGCAAGCTTATAATATTATTTGTGTGTTTACATCTTAAAGTCTTTCTGTAGTCTGGCAGGTTAGTAACTGAATGCAGTTATGTGGCCCAAATAGTTCTCCTGGGGGAAAAGGTTAATTCTTAATAAGAAGACAGTTACTTACTTTAGGGAGCTGTGTAAAATAATGCTTTTGCTAGAAGAAGTTATTTTATAACCAAAGGTATTAAAGATCTTAACTATAAAGTCCAGGGAAGTAGTGGAGACAACTAGGCTTTTGCACAAGGTTGAACTTGTACCCTGTTTTGGGTGTACCTAATCTGAAAGACAAGACAGTGGAGATCTGAATTTCCTTTTAAGAATTACCAACTTTCTGCAAAGCCTAATCTTGCCAGAAATGGTTGCATGAAATAGGAAGTTCTTTCTAATATGTTTAGTTATATTGTGGAAACCCCTTTGATTGAAACTTACCTGTATTGCAATTATGTATACATATTTGATGTTGTTTCTTACGCTACACAATATTACTATAGGTCATGAGACTGAAGTACTAAACGTGGAAGAAACTTCTGCTGAACTATACAATCAAATTCCTGAAAACTTTAAAGAAGCAAAGGTAGAGAGGAGAAATTTCCAGACGTGCTTTTTTTTTGTTTTTGTTTCTCTACTTCTCTGTGCAGTGCTTTTAGTTAGCTGATGCTCTCTGCATTAAATTCTGCAAAAGATGTTTTCTAAGGGTTTCTAAGGGAAAGGTTGATAGGGTTATCACATGTGGAATATACTGACTGATTTGCATACACTTTATGTTAGGTTATTTAGATATCTAAAAACTGTTTTTCTCTTTTTGTTTGCTTTTTTAAAAAACATGTCTGGATATCTATATGGAATTGAGCTTTTAAGTTTTTCAGTATTTTCCTAGGCCTTGCTTGTATCTGTAACTAGCAAAATATAGTTTTAGTCCTCTTTGTGTGCTGAGAAGATTAACCTCCTTGATAAAAGACGATAAAGCAGGGGTCTCAACAGCTGGGAAAATTGCTTGTATTTAGTTATAGCCATTTCCTCTAGTAAATGTGTTTGAAGTTACAATTCAGTTCTACAGCGTAACATAAGAGCTGTAATCTTTTTTCTTTTTTTTTTTTTTTTCCCCTTGCTCTCTTTTCTGCAGGTGTGAGATGTGTTCTCTTCCCATGTTGGAGTGGACCACTTTAACTGTGGAGTTCTAACTAGCCTAAATATAGTTGTTGCCTGGAAACCCCACTAGACCCAGGTAACGTGTGTCGTCTCTGACACATGTGTAATCGTGTCTGCTCTGTGCATATACAAGAAAAATGAAATATGTTAGTGCTTAAAGTATGTGCTATCTGTTGTATTTGTATTTCCAATGTTTCCTCACTGTGTAAATGATAACAATTGTGCACTTAGTTTCTATGCACTTAAAATATCCTTGTTGAAACATCTTATTTCTGCCTTTGATTTGTATTGTCTGTAATAGTAATTTTCCATTATCAAAAAAAATGGTGGTATTATTTGCTTTCTTCTTACACTCAAGATACTTATGCTTTGCATTTTTTTCCTGTGAAGCAGAAAAGGCATGAAGATGTATTTGTAATTGTCCAGAGGGCAAGGTGAGAAATAAGGGAAATGCTGAGGCAGGAAGAATCCTTGCACTCTTTCAGTAATCTGATCTTTAACAAGGAAGAGTGTTCCTTTGCTATAGAACCTTGTTAGGAACTTTGTTATGTAATGACAGGACACAATCATTACCTAAGACACAGCCAATTAAAAAAACAAACAAAAAAAAAAGGTTTACTGTTATATGGTGTCATAATAGAAAATATTTTGTATGTAGTGTTTTGTGTGCTCTTTCAACAAACTGCTTAGTGTCCTTACAAGGTGTCTGAAATTTTCTTTGTGCTTTTTAATCAGCTTTTACATATTTATTTAGTACTTACAGGAGGTCAAGAAGTCTATTCTTGCATGGCTTACTTTTTTCTTGGGTAGTCAACTAGTCATTTTAATGTCATGATGTCTCTTCACTATTAAGTGGCTGATATCTTCAGCAGAGCAGATTTTGCTGGTTGAATAGTAATGTTGTTTTATATATAGGAAAAAAACAATAAGCATGGAGACCAGACACAAAAATTTGACTGAAAATTCAGCTGAAAGCAAACATGAATACTCCATCCTAAGCATAGCTAGCCAGAACAGCTTTCAGAACAGAATTTCTAGAATGCAGCTTTTATAGTAATTTTAGCAACCCCAAAATTTTTACTGTTAAATCTAGAACACAATCTGGACTGTCTGGATTCCACTCTCTCTTGCTAGATACATACATGGGGTTTTTTTCTAAAAGTATTATTGAGACTACATAATGTATTTTTTGGTGGTGTGAGTTTTGTGTGTTTTATTTGGTTTTGGTTTTCCCCAGCCTGCCAGACCTATACAGAATACACGCAACTCCAGCTTATGCAGTAGAGACTTACAAACTAAAGGGAAGTCTTGTAGTTTTTTTGTTAGTTTGACACTTTTCAGCAACTGAAACTTGGGCGAAAGGACTTAGCATCCTACAATTAAACTCAAATTCTTCTTTTAGTAATAATTGCTTATTGAAGATAACTGGAGATGCTATAGATTCAGGCCTAACTAATATGTTGAAGATAGAATTGAAGGGTCTTAATGTTTGAGTTTCTGGAACAGTCTTCACAACTTAGGAGTTAAACTTATGTAAAGTATTGTGGGCACCCTCAAGAACTGTTGCAAAATCTTCAAGAAACCTTTTATATTTTAGTATAACTGCTAGAAATGCAGAGAAAGTGTATTTTTTTTTCCCCCAAAGGCATTTGATCCACCTTTTTCCTAAAAAAATTCAGTTTCATATGGAGTTGCTCCTTCAAGACTTGTTTCTGTTTACTTATTACAATAAATACTGGTTTGTGAAAAGAGTGGTAATACTACAGGCTGTGCTACTTTCATTGTCTAATTAACAAACTGCAGATTATAGGGGTTTTTTTCTGCTAAACCCTTCTGAGATTATGCACTGATAGTAAAACTGAAGCTCTCAGAAACTGTGACTTTAGCAATTTCATCTGCAGTTTTGGCTGCCTTCATCACTGCTTTAATTTGGTATG